>JAXBDA010005069.1:0-26023 GCA_036023075.1 Gaultheria prostrata
ATTGACTTTATTTATTTATAATTATGCGAATAAATCCTATTCCTTCTGGTCCTGGGGATTCTGTCCTTGAAAAAAAAAACCTGGGGCGTATCGTTCAAATCATTGGTCCGGTCCTAGATGTATCCTTAAAAATATGGCCGATTTTCAGATGTCCAGAATAGTAGTACAAACAAACAGATGGAGATGGGAGAGCATGGAAAGTGGACTTTGAGATGGTAACTTACTGGTGATTTATGCTCTTATTCTTTCATATTCTGGAATGAGGACTGGGTTGTAAACATGTAATTCAACAAGCAGCATGTTCACAACTGTGCCGGGAATCTACAAGCTTCAATGGCATCCTTTTACCGTTACCTCCGACAATAATACCAAACCTGACATTTTAAGTGCCGTCATAAAAGTGAAGGAAGCTGGTCTCACTTGTACCAAAAACTTCCGCAGCCTACTCCACTGGAGCACCTTGAGGTCTCTGTTGAAGGACCTTATGGACCTGCATCAACTCATTTTTTCGTGACACATGCAAGAGAATGGAATAGCTACGGAAAACATGAGGGAAAAAAACAAAGTAAAGAAGCCAAATAGATTTCTTTTCTTTACCCTCATTTTCCTTTCCCTCCACAAATACATGATCCAAACATGGTGTTAAAGATTTCGAGAAGATTTCAGCAACAGAAGTTTTATCAGACTTGTACCAGAACAAACTGTAACTAGAGTTCCAAGTTTGAGGTACGAACACCGAGTTTTATTCCTCTATTACATCATCTACAATAAGTTTCCGGAGAGTCACATTTCACCAATGTGATCTAACAACAGTGTAAAACAGGTTAAAGCACTTGTCATCTCCTATTTCACCATGCAAACTTCAATAATTGGTAAGATGTACGTCATACATATATACGAGGAAGAAATATGACATGAAGGTACGACACACTAGTGATGATAAGCAGAGGAAACGGCATCACTCATTTTAGCTCCATCAGTCGTGAGCTCATACATAACAGGAGGGAAGGAACCAATTGCACATTACTAAAAGCTCTGCCAAACCGTTTGGTTGAAACCAGTGCCACAGATGCGCCAGTTCCTGCAATTTTAGGCTCAAACAGCTGGCTTTGGCTTGGGTCTTGGAACTTTAATTTCATCCACATTTCTTCTGCTCATTGGCATTCTTACAAGAAACTGCACTTACCCTATTGATGATAACACTAGCATGAGATTCTCATACACGGAAAAATCAGCTCTAAACATGTTATCCGTATTCGTCCATAACTATGGTTGCAGTTATGTGGAACATAAAACAGAAAAGTTAATGAAAAACTAGCAAACGCGGAAAAAAAAATCACATGAAGACCAAAAAATAAGTCCGGTGACTTATTAAGCCAAAACACACCTACATCACCAACTATACGACTACCAGGTAGCAAAAGTAAGTCTAGTTATCCTTTATTTCAAAATGCAGAATTGCTACAACAGTATGAGGGATCTACCGTTGGGGCTCTTGTTAGTGGTCCAAAGAAGATGAGGCAAGATGTTGCAATCTGGCTCATCCCGTGGGTCAGATAACCCACATTTCAAATCAATCAGCTTTAGCTGGTGAGGGGGAAAGTTTTTCCAATGTGTCCTTCCACAGATGCCCCAAAAACTATAAAAAGGTCATTGCTTTTCAAATGTTTATCCAGGTACTGTAGTTGCAACAAATAAGTTAAAGAAAGATCACATTCATCCATTTGAACACATAACATGTGAAAAATCATAGACCAAACTGCAACAACTCGTAGGAGAAGCCACTGTCCACACATAGGATGGCCAAAAGTAGTGAAGGAATATTGAACATGATTTAGTAATAGCTTCTGCCGATCCAAATTATCCATGAAAGAAAATTGCAAACTGTGTAAACTAGCAATACCAATTAGCTACTCTACATCACCAGTTAGTCACTCACAAAAAATTAGGAGACAGGCATGCATATGGTATCGTTCTTTCTTTCTTTCATGAGAGAGGAGAGAGGTGTAAAAGAACAAGGACAATAATCTCATAACAGGTACCTTCTTATTGTCCTCATGATTTGTCTTTGGTAGCTAGAGAAAGCACCCAGCAAAGCAAACTTCCAGTAAGAGGCTCTGAGCAAAATAAAAAATCACCACAATTAGCAGAATTAAAAAAATGCCAAACCTAAGGATTTAGTCCGGGATCAATATTGCTTGTAGTTCGTTAAGTCTTTTTCAGCAACTAGTGTTACTGCACATACAAGCAAATGAGTGACCCTTGCAACATAATTATTCCATTCCTTCACAAATCATGAAAGAAACAATAGGAATGTTTACAGAAGTGAAAAGCCTCTCTAAATATAGTAGTAGTAACTTTCAGTCTTCAAATATCCATCAAAGTCATACTAATGCCATGCAGCATAAGTAGAACCATAACTCATGGTAGAAACACGAGCGGGGAAAAATTCAAAATATCCATAGCACAAAGTTGATTATAACGCTTATAATGCCTTTGCCAAAATGCGAAAAGAAAGAAAACAAAAAAAAGGCAGCATACAAAAACAGCTGCACCTATGCAGAACAACAGAAGCTATATACAAGAAGTACTTAGCAACCGAGAAAGCATTAAAAGCGCCTATTACAACCTCTTTACAGCAACAATGGCAGAGTTCGCCAAAGGAAAAATCCCACAAACACGGGGGATCGGGAAAAAAGACTGAGAAAGAGGAGCAACAATAATCCTATTAGAATCCCTCAATGACAATGAAATGGTTAACAATAACTTCCAGAAGCACTAAGCACTGCCAGCTAGAACGAGGCAGCTTTACAATACAAAAAATTATCTACCAAGCAAAAAAGAATCTAATCAGGTGTAAGATATCCTATCTAATGTAAGAACCACACAAAAAGGAGAACCATGTGATTGCAAAGGCCACATCGGTCATCCTCTACTGGGTGATACATCATCGTTAGAATCGCAAATTCTTGACAAATTGGGACCAGAAGCATACATCCTTTCACAGTTATATCTAAAAGGACTCCTCCCTTCCCTGGTACTCCTTTGAATATCCCTTCTATCAGTACCCTTAATGCAGCTTTCTTCATTGAGAGTATTACGCAACATAGAACAACCTTTTTCATCAATGCGGAACCGCCTAATCGCACCACTGGTGTTACAGCGCCTCAGACCATGATGCTTCTCAATGTTCTCATATTTGTCGTGATATTTTGTCCTCTCCCTGTTACCTCCATTGTATTTGTGTTCCCTATCACCTCCATCAGAATGCTCAGTAAACCTGCCAGCCCGCATCATGGGTCTAAAACTGTCATCCGAGTTAGTTCTTACACGAGACCCCCCCAAATCGAACTTTTGTCTTGCACCAAACAATCTACCTGGAGGTTTTCTCTCCACAAAATTATTGGATTCACAATTGTCATCATTGATCCATCTGGGATGATGCTGTGGGGAGAAGCGAGTTCTTGGTGGGGATATGAGACCATCTTCCCCGTCTGCTGCATAATTGGACCTCTGAAATGGCATCCTTCCACTCCCCATCCTGGCATCAGACCTAAATTCTGGAGATCTACTAAGGCGTCTCACCAACATGTTTCTTTCCCTCCGCGGACGAAATGTAAGTGGAGATCTGCTTCTCGATCGAGATCGAGAATTCCGTCGGGGTCCGGACAAACTAGCACCTCTACCAAGAATGGGAGAAAAGCTCCGTTCTCTCCTGGAAAAGTAATGTGAAGGACGAGTAGAAAACGATGCAGGGCTGTTAGACATAGGTCCATTGTACTCCTCCCTCGGGCCTCTACTAAACCCCTGCCCATATGTTCTGCCCCTGCCTCTGCCCCTATTGTGGTCAATGTTTTCTCTTCCTGCCACCATTCTCCTGGATGCACTAAAACCAACATCACTTTCAGCTGGTGATCTCTGTCTCATGATGGGTCGATACTCATCCTTCGAGGAATAATTTGTATACCGTCTCTGGTCATGAAAGGTCAATCCGTCAAGCTTTGCCCCAGAATTAGCAATACTTCTTGGCCTGGGGTACCGGGTACCTTGTGTGTAAGCAGTTTGATAATAGTTTCTTGAATCTCCTTGGTTTTGACGCTGAAGCGATCTATCCCTTTCCAAGTACTTTTCAGAACCAAACGTCCTTCCAGCTTGAAAAGATGTGTCATGCCTGGAAAAAAAAGAAAAAAAAAAGTGACCAGCTGTTTTGAAAAAAATGGGGTAATGGAAAAGAATTCTAAAAGTACAATCTTAGTACCTTCCCCGCTGCATATAAACATTATCCTTCCTATACAAGGCATCAGAACAAGATGTTCCTTCAAAATTGGAGGAAAAAATGCCCCTGCTTGCCCTAGAGCCAACCTCTGCAGCAGAAGAACCTATGACCAAATGTCCATCCATTGATGCACCAGCAAATATCTTTTCTGTGCCAATGTTATTTGCTTCACAAGTCCTTCCAGTAGAACATTCAAAACCTTCAGGCAAGTGATTCTGTCCGGAACACTTGATCAAACTTAATGAATGGTTAGAGTCCATCAGAGGATTAGCTCTTCCACATTGCAGTTCTTTTACTGGAAAACCTCCATTGTTGCCATTTACGTAACTATCAGAACCAACTTTTGACATACATTGACTAGCAGCATTAAATTCATCTCCATCCCGGCAATAAGGATAGTAGTCCACACATTCAGTTTCGCCGTCAACGTCATTCTCCTCGTAGGAATATACAACTGACTCCCGCAACTCTCCATCCTCAAATGGAGACTCGTAACCCCCCTCAATATGGGTCATCTGACTCATCTTCTCAACACAGACAGTCGGACCAAGACCGCCGTGAGAAACATCTAAGCCCTTCCCATCATCAATAGGATCTGCTAAATCAACCTTTCCAAAACACTCGTAAGAAGTGGGCGTGAGTTCCTTCATTTCACAATGGAATGAAGAATCCATAAGAATAGCTGTAGGAGCTTTATCTTGTTTCTTCTCCACATCAAAGGCAACAACAGGTTGCCCTTCTCCAAAAGTGGCGTCTATCCCAGAGTTGCCATGAACAGGTGAAGCATTGGAATGACCTGAATTCCCAGATTTACTGGCATAATACTCCACATCTGACATTTGACCGGTGGCTGAGCTAACCAACTCTGTTGGAGAGGTTCTATTACCAAGTAAATCAAGTGTTTTTTTACAAACATCATCCTTACCAAGATCAGCACTCTCCATGAATACCTTTTGGCCAAGTTGAGCGGCCGAACTTCCACTAGAAGCTTCCCTTGTCTGAATGATTACACTGGTAGGAGATGAATTTATCTTTTCCTCAGAAAGGGGCCTGTTTGAGATGGGCTCAGACCCATGGAAAAGAAAAGTATCGAGGGATTCATCCTTGCAGACAACTTGAGTAGAAACCTCAGCACTTGCCACAGAATGTTTTACGTGTTCTGGATCATGTACAGGTTCCCTATAACTGGCAAAACCTTCCAATTTCTCTGGGTTTTCACTACACACAGTATTATCAGGGGTATCTTCTAAACCATTTCTTTGTGAACCAGTGTTTAAATCATCAGAGGGCAGCTCCCATGCTTCCATCACAGTATTCAGATCCCAGTGTAGCCTGACATCTTTCTTAGGAGATGAACTCTTTCCAGCAGTCTCTCCCTTGTCAAGCAAATTCCGTGACACAACCACAGATTTATCCTGAATGACGGCATCATCAATACTCTCTTCATGCACAGAAGACTCTTTTAGAAACTGATTCGCGGATTCTGAGGATGATGTAGTTTTCTCAAAAGGTGTAGCAGATATCGAAGAGTCAATTCCTTCTGATATCAAGAAATCATCTACCGTTGGACCCTTCTTAACCTCATGAGCATCATCACAAATGCTGCTATCGCAAGCGGCAGCAGCAAGAAGAGCAATGCCTGAGAAGTCTTCAGTGTAACCAAGCTTTCCATTCGATACCTTGGAACGCTTTCGATTCACAATATCATTCTTCATGCTCAACTGCACTGCCATAGGGAAACAACTATCATCTGAAAACCACCATGGACTTGAAATACCTTTATTCTCTTTTTTCTGATCAAAATCATCAGGTTGTGGGGAAGAGGAAGGCTGAGATGATAGATACTCTTCACGATGTGGTGAGGGGGTTCGAGGTGGTATTGATGGAGACTGGAGCAGCAGTCTCCTTTTCTTAATTGGTACATGTTCTGGTTTCTCAGCAAAACGTCGCCCAAGAACAGCAACACCAAGCTGTCGAACAGAAATATGTTAGTATGAAAAAGTTCAGTTTACTTCCAGTGAAAACATTATGGCAAAGGACGAGAATATACCTTCTCTGACTCGGCAACCGATGGTTTCCCCCATTTACTGCTCTTATCACCATGCTGCACCCCTACATTCAAGGTCCTGACAGGCTTCCTTGGACGCCTAGATGAACTTCTAAAGCCTTTTTTCACTTTCCAAGTCAGCTCATGATCCCTATAATTAGTAAATTCTATATTGGATCTGTCAAGCATTTTTGCTGGTGAATGTCCCATTTCTTCAATTGACGGTCGTCCACAAGTCTCACAAGTTAAGTCCACAGGAGACGCTAAACCGGCACAAGTACAGAAGAGAGCCTGCAAGTAATGAAATAAATGTGGCCTCACTAAAACATAACCAACAAACTATTTATTTGCTTAGCTAGAAAACGATGTCATGATATCATTACACCTATAATTACAACCATCTACAATGCAAATCGCCTGACAAAGATAATAAAATGCTTCCACTTCTAAATGTTTCTATGACACGATCCTTGCACATGTACAAAAGATACTACATGTCATAAAGTTTTAGTCCCTCTTAAGATCACCATCTGCATGAATGCTTGGGATTCATTTCTTATAAATTACTAACACCCTTCATGAAAACATTTACAACATATTTTCAGTGTATAACTATCTCAATACAGATTGCAGACTATAAAAGCACTCCGACCATTATAAATCACATAATTGATGTTTTATATCTGCATTGCAAACAAAAAATCTACCAAATTGTTGATAGATAAACCTTGCATACAGTTGTTTTAACATGTTTAAATGAGGTACATAGCTAACGTAATGTACCCCTTACCGGGAAAACAAAAACCCATAATCAACCGCATCTACTAAGTGCTAACCTAGCAGACCAATTCGGTGTAAAATGACTTGTAAATGAAGGGCATAAAACAGGAAGGCTAATATTTCACTACACTAACAAAATAATAAGCTAGTTAATTACCATAAGTTAATTGAGGATGCACTCAATTTTGAGTTCCTGTGTTCAAAATTGCACACATGTACAAGTAAGCAAGAGTTTGTCCAACATGCTTTTAATATTAAAACTACATTTTCTCAGGAAATATCACCACTCCTATCAATCCTCCACTAACAACCCAAAACATGGGTATCATTGATTTTGAATTCTTGATCTTAGACTGCCAAATAAGAGGGCAAACCAAACTATAGAGATCATGAAAAGCCATTCTACTTGTAAGGACAGAAGACCCCATCCAAACATCGAAAATCTTATGCCAACAACTGCTGGCCAATATCGCTTCAAGAAAAAACCATTATTAGAAGAGTTGCCCATCGCCCAACCTTTCAGGAGCCATCTCAACAACTCACTGACAAGGTCAGCAATTGCAACCAGATGAATAAATCTTTCTTTTCGGCAAGACCACAGTAGATAACCACCGCCTAGCAGACTTTCTTGAATGAAATTTCTCCTCAAGAAAACCAAAGGCCACAAAATCAAACAAGAAGCCCAATAATGTCAATGGCCACTTTTCTGAATACATAATGTTGGAACTTTGCTAGGGCTAAGATCCAGTTAAGACCTGTAGAGATATCACATCCAGCAAAAAGCGTGAAATATTCACCAACAATTCCTGAAGTCAAAGTTGATTCAGAAATCTAGCTTCTACTATATTTCAATGCAGCCTATAATAACAATAACCGGAGCGTCAGATGAATATTTCCAAATAAACGCATCTGCCTACCCATCTGAACGTCTTACATGATAATCGGGCTCCATTATCCGGGCACCAAACTCCATTCAGAAACCAGGTTTTGTGAAATCTTCCAACATGGTAATGGCTAAAAGGACTGGTGTTTGTTATGTATAGCCAAAAATCTTCCCAGATGTTCAGCCAGGATTCATACAAAAGCAGCCATGTTAATGTCTCGTATTCTAGCGATGCCCATAGAATCCTAAAAGCAGCCATGATTCATACACAACTGTGATGTTGTTAATGAGCCTTTATTCTCAGCCTTCCATTGACAACACCCCCTAAAAATACGTCGTCTGAGATCGAAGATCTGGCATTCCAAAGGCGTTTTTTTTGACGCGCTTGCAATTGAAGACAAACAACCACATAAAAGAAACGCATTTAAATCAATCAATCATTAGGGTTTTAAATACCTGTTCTCTCTTCTTCATTAAAACCGCCCGCGTATCGATGATTCGATCCGACTCAACTTCCAAAAAACGATTAACCAACAGACAGATAAAGATCAATCTCCAACTCCAGATTAACACAAAAATCAAAGATCTGATCCTTCTCCCTCTTCTTCTTCTTCTTCTTCTTCTTCGATTCAAGCCTTGAATACGAGATTATTATCACACCGGTGAACGGAGATCGTCGACGAACAAACGCCGATTGACAAAATCGAAATCAATTTAAGTTATCTTGTTGTTGTGGTGTCGATGCGGCCTTCACCAGATCCAATCTGGAAGCCCATAGGAGGAGGAAGAAGAGATGCACTATTATTGGTGATGGATGATGGATGAGCAATTGAAATCGAGACGCCTTCGCCACATAATTTTATAGCCGATTTTTGTACCGAAACTGCCCTCCGAGATTTCCCTTATACACCGGAATACCCTTTGCGGATTCCCTGATTTTTTGTCAAACTCACACAGGAGAGGAGACTGACTGACTGAACCGCCTTCGCCACAAGATTTTGTAGTACTTTCATTTTGTTACCTAAACTACCCTCCACGATTTGCGGTATGTACTGGAATACCCCTCTGTCGATGATGCCCTAATTTGAGTCAAAGTCAAACACTGAGACATGCCGTTACGGTGACGGTGACGTTTTGGTAAACAATGACGGTCACTTTTGCGGCCTTCTTTGGATTCGTTACGGGCCGGAACTTGGGCTGGGCTAAACTGACCCCAGCCCCAATATTTTGGACTTGGATACGCAGGTTTGGGCTCGGGTAAAGAAGGTCATAGTCCGAGTTTTACTCCGTTCCAAATTTATTGTCCATTTTTCAGCATGCATTACATTTTTCAATTGCTTATATCTTTCAATTTAGAATTTTTTTTACAGTTTTGAAAACGTTGTTTAATAGAACTCATTGAGCATTATCAAACAAAATCGATATTTAATATATATAACATTATACATTAAACAATTTCCTGAAGTATCGTGAATAGTGAAAGTTGACAAGAAATATGGAACCGAGGAGTATAAGTTATAGTTTTAAAAAATTCTTACTGATTCAAAAAATTAAACATAATTTTATGATTTTTTTGGACTAATTTTAAAATTTTAAGTATTTCTTTAAGGGCAACGATTTTTGCAGATCCGACTACGGGTACAAACCGAAAGGTCCAAAAAATATACTGACTGCCTCGGGGAACAACTTGTGGATCCCACATGAGTAATCCGAATCACATTCATCTTAAAACAATTTTCCAAGTGGCCCCACGAGAAATTAGCTTAATTCGATATGCGTAAGTGTTTGATTCAAAATTTCCTTGTTTCATTTAAAATGGTTTTGAATAAAACGAGAGAATTTTGGATCAACCACTTACACATGTTGATTGAGCTGATTTCTAACGGAGCCATTTTTGTTAAGATGAATGAACGATTCGAATCACTCGCGTGGGACCCACAAGTGGATTCCTAGGGTTAGTCGGTACATTTCGTAGACGTGGGGATCGGTACCCCTCGACCTTCCAATTTGGTTATGGGACTTTCGGATTTAATTATGGGAGTTGGAGCCTAACCGGAGTAATTGATCTTTGGATCCAGTTCCAACTTGGTGGGTGTTCCACTAAGGAGCTTTTACGGCTTTTTATGTGATATATTGTAAGAGAACAACCTGCCTAAAAAATCGCAATAAGCTGACTTTTTTAGTTAGTGGAACAAAGCCTAAAAAATAGTAGCACAATATTTCAAATAAGACAAATTAAAGGTCGGTGGTATGTATTGATTTCACGTGCAATACACATCACGTATTGTGTGTATGTTGAATTTTCATCATCATACCAAATCAAAATTATATGATTAGAGAGGAACTCAAATCTCTATTATTCTATTTTCCTATAGTCTTCATATTATTTTTTCTCGATTTTGGTAAGTAGATAATTTTGATAAATTTTGTCAACGGTCTATCTCTAAAAATATATTATCACCTTTTATTTTAAATAAGAATATTTTGACAAATCATGCAAAAAGGTAATTAAAAAAACAATACACAAGTTTCTTGATTCATGCCGTGGCTTTGGGGTTTAGCATTTTGTCGTATTGGTCAATGGTCCCTACCATGTGTTGCTTCAATTCCACGGAGGGAATCCCACTTCCCAATTCCATAGCTCGAGTCCTCGACTGTAAAGATAAAAAAGCTTGGCCGCCCTTTTAGAAATTGGCCTAAACTTTATTGGTGCATTAAACAAGGCCCAAAACAAGAAAATTGTCCCCTAGTCAAAAGGTCAAGCCATCTCAAAATTGCAAGTAATTATTCAGTGGTCTTTGCTAATCGTCGTATGACCCCAACTCTTTTTCGTAACATACATGCGGTTGTGGCAAGCGTTTATTTCGCAGTATTTCGATTTGGGTCACATGGGTGTAGCAGTGCAGCGGCAGCAGGCTATGTTGCGGGCAGCAACGGGTTGGTGGTTGGGTGAGGAGGCAACGGGGTGGTGGGTAAGGCAGCAGCTGGTACAAGGAATTTAGGTGGGTGGGTGCTTATGGTGGTAACTTGAATGCTGTTTTTTTCATGGTTTTAATCTCTTTTTTTCTCTTTTTTTCTTTCAACCTTTGATTGGATGCCCGTTCCCATCCCCTTCTCGATGTACACTTAACAAGTTTCTTTAATAAACGTTTTGCCGATAAAAAAAAGAAGATACATGCCGGTGCATTCCTTACACTTGACCCCACAAGAATGTGTCTGTGGTAGAGAAGGGTGTTGGGGTATCACGTGACGATACCCGAAGGCCACTAAATAATTTTTTTTCAAAATTGCGAAGGATCAAGCGTAAAATTATCCTCTCTTTCGGTTCATGTCCTAAAAACTAAAACCAAGGAGAAAGCATTCGTCCTTAGGATACGTCTGAGACTCTGAGGTCTCTGCTACACCCTTCACATATACTCACCAATTCTCAGGGGCGTACCATATAGCCGCATGCAGCTTTATAATCTGTCAAAGACTTGCCAAGGTCGGGTTAAACCAAACACGGAAGATCTTTCAAAAGTGCATACAGCAAACAAAGCAAATTGCCCAGTGTCTCTGAGCAACAAAACAAATTAAGCAATTCGCCGAATCCAAAGATGAAAATGAATCAAAAGCAACAATGAATTTCGGGTGCAAATATTGCTTGAACCTCCTGTTTGGTTCAGCAACTTGTGTCGTAAGAGTTCCAGGCAAATAAGCAGCAATTGAACCACTAGGTAAATGATACCCAGATCATGAAAGAGAACACTAGGAATGCTGACAGTACTTAGAGTCTAAGCGCTTGTGTGATGAGAACAACATAAGGACGACGGTCACGACACAAATGGAAGTAGTATATAGCTTTTTGTGTGTTCTGACCACCGGACAGGATGGAAGATCCAAGGAGAACACCAGAATAATTGCAGGTGCCTTCATAAACATGATTGCAAGCAACAGTCCTATAAAAGTGTCAAAGCAATCCAAGATTGTGCGCCTTTACAAATGAACTTCAAAGTTATTTCGAAAATTGAAAGGTTCTGAACTGCTGCAAGTGGTGATCCAGGATCGAATTCAACCACATCATACTCATACACATCTAATAGACTGAAGGGAGATGACATTCCACGAAATCCCGAGAAATAGGCTGTACATACGTGCACCAATTATCTCAAATTACATAAGTTACTTCAATTGCAAATCTTCTGTTGCACCCTTGGGCTTTGAATTTTAACCGTATCTGTAGTCACCCAGTAAATGTGTTTCAACTTTCAAGAACATGTTCAACCTATGTCGCACCGATCTAGACATGTGACACGACACTGACACGTAAATTTCAAAAAAATGGAGGAACAACACGTTGGAGGACAGTTTTAAACAACATACACGACAGTTTTGACAAACATATATGTATACTATTATGCGAATAATAAGTAAAAAAAGTCAGGGTAAAATTGTAAATATGCAACCCACATATACTTTACATTGTATTCTTCACCGTGTCAGTCACAAAAGTATTTCAACGAAAACCATTTCATCATTTGTGTGTCTTTCAAACCATCATCTGTCAGTAAAAATATGATCCTTAAGCTTTAATTAGATCATACTATTTTGTATATCACAACCTACTTGTTTTCCAAGTGTCCGAAGCATTTTAAAAGTGTCCCCGAAATGTCCCCACGGAAAACGTCAAGAAAAAATAGGACACTTTGAATTTGAGTGTTAGACACGTCTCCAGAGAGTGTCGGACGTGACCTCCGATGAAGTATCCGAGCTACATAGGTTCTAACTCTTCAGTTGTCCACAATTATAAAACTTTCAAAGATTCACTTCAAGGGTCCGTAATACCCAGAACTCTCAAACGGAATTGATTTTACAAAAGATTCAACATTGATTTTAATATGACAGTAACTGACCCCACAAAATCTTATTCGCAACTGTCGCATAAATTAATTGATCAAAATACCAAAACTTTTGACAGCCGATGATATAGGCAATTTATATTTATGATGGAACAATTTGGACAACAAAAATATTTTATCGAAAATATGGTAGAAGTCAATGATACTGGCATGAGAAGATTGAAAGGGCTAATCACAATTCGTCGAGAGAAGCCACACAGTCCACACATATGACGGCTAAATATAGTGAAGGAATATTGAACACCATATACTTAAAGCTTTCATCAACCCAAATTATCCATGAAAAAATCTGAAGACGCGTTAACGGGCAAATCAATTAGCTACTCTACGTAACCAGTTGACTTGCGAAAATCAAGGGGAAAAATCTCTATTGTAAATTCTCACCACCCGTAGATGCCAAGTAGTAGACAGGCATGCATATAGTATTACCGTTCGTTCTTTCTTTCTTCGTGTGTGTGTGCGCGCGCGCGCATGTGAGAGAAAAAGAGCTGTGTAAAGAACAGGGACAATAATCTCAGGACCAGTACCTTCTTGTCGTCCACAAGTTGCAGACTTCAAAAATACCAAACCTAGGATGACGTCCAGGAGCAAAATTGCTTTGAGTTCCTCAAGTCTGTTTCATTAACTTGTGTAATAGCACTTATAAGCAAATGAGTAACCATTGCACCCTAATTTATTCCTTCCCAAATCATGAAAGAAATCTCTAAATATATTCGGTGATCAGATATCCATTAAGGTCATACTAACGCCGTAGAGCAGCAATGGCAGACTTCACGAAATGAAAGCCCAGAAGCCCAGGGGCCGGGAAAGAGAAGACTGAGAAAGAGGAGCAACAACAAACTTATTAGAATCCCTCAACGAAAATGGAATTGGTTAACAAATAACTTTTTTTTGAACCGCAATGGTTAAAAATAACTTCCAAAAGCACGAAGCACTGCCAGCTAGAATGAGGCAGCTTTATGCCTCATTACAATTCAAAAAAAATTATCTAAAAGGGGAAAAAGAATTTAATCAGGTATAAGATATCCTATCTACTGTAAAAACTACACACAAAGGTTACACAAAGGAGAACCATGTGATTGCAAAGGCCAAATCGTTCATCCTCTAATGGGTGATACATCGCCATTCGAATCACAAGTTCTAGATAACTTGGGGTCAGAAGCATACATCCTTTCGGTGCTATATCCATAAGGCCTTCTCCCTTGCCCGGTGCTCCTTTGTATATCCATTCTGTCAGTACCCGTAATGCAGCTTTCATCATTGAGAGTATTACGCAACATAGAACAACCTTTTTCATCAATGCGAAACCGCCTCATCGCAGCACTGGTGTTACAGTGCCTCAGACCAGTATCCTTCTCCATGTTCTCATATTTGTCGTGACATTTTGTCCTCTCACTGTTACCTCCGTCATATTTATGTTCCCTACAACCTCCATCAGAATGTTCGGTAAACCTTCCAGGCCGTATCACGGGTCTAAAAAACTCATCTGACTTAGTTCTTCCACGAGACCCCCCCAAATCGAACTTTTGTCTTGCATCAAACAATCTTCCAGGAGGTTTTCTCTCCACAAAATTATTGGACCCACAATTCCTACCATCGATCCATCTGGGATGACGGTGTGGGGAGAAGTGAGTTCTTGGTCGGGACATGAAACCATCTTCATCATCAGCTGCATAATTTGACTTCTGGAAGGGCCTTCCTCTCCCCATCCTTGTATCACATCTAAATTCTGGAGATCTACTCAAGCATCTCAGCCCTGTGTTCCTTTCCCTCTGCGAACGAAATGTAAGGGGAGATCTGCTTCTGGATCGCGATAGAGAATTCCGTAGGGGTCTGGCAAAACTAGCGCCACTACCAAGAACAGGAGAAAAGCTACGTTCTCTCTTGGAAAGATAATTACGCTGACGAACAGAGAACGATGCAGGGTTGTTAGTCATAGGCCCATCGTACTCCTCCCTAGGGACTCGACTATACCCCTGCCCATATATTCTGCTCCTGCCTCTGCTCCTAATGTGGTCGACATTTTCTCTTGCTGCAACCATTCTCCTCGATCTATAACCATCATCACTGTCAGCTGGCGATCTCTGTCTAATGAACGGACGAGACTCATCCTTTGAGGAGTAATTCGTATACCATCTCTGACCACGAAAGGTCAATCTGTCAATCTTTTCCCCAGAATTAGCAATAGTTCTTGGCCTGGGGTACCGGGTACCTTGTGTGTAACCAGTTTGATAATAGTTTCTTGAATCCCCTTGGTTTTGACGCTGTAGTGGTGCATCCGTTTCCAAGTACTTTGCAGAACCAAATATCCTTCCAGATTGAAAACATGTGTCCTGCCTGGGTAAAAGAAAGAAAGAAAAAACTTGATAAGGGATCAAGCTGTTCTGAAAGAGAAAAAAAAAGGGCAACCGAGAAAAATTTTAAAAGTACAAAATGTTATTACCCTCCCCGCTGCATATAAGCATTATCCTTCCTATGCAAGGCATCAGAACAAGAAGTTCCTTCAAAATTGGATAACAAAATGCCTCTGCTTGACCTTGAGCCAACCTCTCCAGCAGAAGAACCTAGGACCAAATGTCCATCCATTGATTCAGCAGCAAATTTCTTTTCTGTGCCAATGTTATTTGCTTCAGTAGAACATTCAAAACCTTCAGGCAAATGATCCAGTCCAGAACACTTGATCAAGCTTGATGAATGGCTATCCTTCAGAAGATTAGCTCTTCCACGTTGCAATTGGTTTTCTAGAAAACTTCCATTGTTGCCACTTACGTAACTATCAGAACAAACTTCTGACATACATTGATCAGCAGAATTGAATTCAACGCCGTCTCTGCAATCAGAATCGTAGTCCACACATTCCGTTTCACCAGCAACATCATTCTCCTCACAGGAATACACGACGGACTCCCGCAATTCTCCATCCTCGAATGGAGACTCGTAACCCCCCTCAATCTCTGTCATCTTCTCCACACAGACAGTGGGACCATGTCCGCGGTGAGAAACATCTAAGGCCTTCCCATCATCGGCAGGATCTGCTAAATCAACCTTTCCAAAATACTGGTTATAGTTGAGTTCCATCATCTCACAATGCAATGAAGAATCCATAAGAATAGGATCTGCTGTAGGAGCTTCTTTATCTTGTTTCTTCTCCACGTCAACAGGTTGCACTTCTCCAAAACTGGTGTATAATCCAGGCAAATTGTCATAAACAGAAGAATCGTTGGAAACACCTGAAGATTTACTTGCATAATACTCCACAGCTGACATTTGACAGGTGGCTGAGCTAACAAATTCTGTTCGAGAGGTCCTAATACCAGGTAAATCAATTGGTGGTGTAGAAACATCTTGGGATTGCATGCTGTCACTCTCACAAACAACCTCGCCTGATGTTGTCGTACCAAGGTGAAAAACATCATTCTTCCCAAGATCAACATTCTCAACGAATACCTTTTGGCCAAGTAGCACGGTAGAAGTTCCACTAGAAGCTTCCCTTGTCTGTATGATTACACTGGTAGGATATGAATTTATCTTGGAAAGAGGCCTGTTTGAGATGGGCTCAGATCCATGGAAAAGACAAGTATCCAGGGATTTATCCTTGCTGATAACCTGAGTAGAAACCTCACTTCTTGCAGCAGAATATTTAAACAGTTCAGGAGCATGTACAGGTTCCCTATGACTGACACAACCTTCCAATTTCTCTGGGTTTTCAATGTGCACACTATTAGCAGGGGTATTTTCTGAACCATTTCTTTGAGAACCGGTGTTGAGATTATCAGAGGGTAGCTCCCATGCCTCCATCACAGTATTCAGATCCCAGTGTAGCCTGACATCTTTCTTAGAAGATGAATTCTTCCCAGCACTCTCTCCCTTATCAAGTAAATTCTGTGACACAACCACAGATTTATCCTGAAGTATGGAATTGTCAATACTCTCTTCATGTGCAGACCCTTTCAGAAACAGATTGCCAGATTCTGAGGAGGTAGTAGTTTTCTCTAAAGGTGTAGCAGACATCGAAGAGGCAATTCCTTCTGATATCAAGAAATCGTCTCCTGTTGGACCTTTCTTAACCTCAGGAGCATCATCACTAATGCTGCCACTGCAAGCAGCAGCTGAAAGAAGTGCAATGCCTGAGAAGTCATCAGTGTAACCAAGCTTTCCATTAGATACCATGGAACGCTTCCGTTTCGCAAAATCATTCTTTATGCTCAACTGCGCTGCCATAGGGAAGGAACTATTGTCTGAAAATGACCATGGACTTGAAATACCTTCGTTCTCTTTTTTCTGATCAAATTCATCAGGATGTGGAGAAGAGGAAGGCTGAGATGATAGAGACTCTTCATGATGTGGTGAGGGGGTTCGAGGTGGTGTTGAGGGAGACCGGAGCAGGGGTCTCCTTTTCTTAATTGGTACATGTTCTATTTTCTCAGCAAAACGTTGCCCAAGAACAGCAACACCAAGCTGTGAAAGATAAAAATATGTTAACATGGAAAATTCAGGATACTCTCAATAAAAACAATATGGGCAAAGTAAGACGATATACCTTTTCTGACTCAGAAACCGATGGCTTCCCCCTTTTACTGCTCTTATCACCCTGTTGCATGCCCACAGTCCTGGGAGGCTTCCTTGAACGCCTAGATGAACTTCTAAAGCCTTTTTTCGCTGTCTTCCAACTCAGCTCGGGATTCATATAATCAGTCAGCTCTAGATTGGATGTGCCAAGCATGTTTGCAAATGAGTGTCCCGTTCCTTCAATAGACGGTCTTCCACTCCACCGGAGACACTAAACCGGCACAACTACAGAAGGGAGTCTGCAAGTAAAGAAATATATGCACATTTATTTGCTTAACTAGAAAACGATGTGGATGATATGATTACTTTATAATTCCACCAATCTCCAATGCTACTCGCCGACAAATGATGATAAATTTGAAATGTTTCTATGACACGCTCCTTGAATATGTACAAAAAATACTAACATGTCATAAACTTTTAGTCCTTTAACGATCACCATCTACATGAATACCAGTGATTCGTTTCTGATACAATTATAAACATTCTTCATTAAAACTTGTCCCAACATATTTCCACTGTATACTCTAACCTCAATACAGATTACAGACAAGGAAAAGCACTCCAACCATTATAAACCACATTATTGATGTTTTATATCTGCATTGCAGACAAAAAGTTCTATCAAATTGTGCAGAGGTAAACCTTGCATACAATTGTTCTAACATGCTTTTCAGGCACACAGCTAACATAATGCTTACCAGGAAGATAAAAACACATAATCAACCCGATCTACTAAGGAAGTCCTAAGACTCCTAACCTAGTACACCAACAGGCAAAAAATAAATGGTAAAGGAAGAACATAAAACAGGAAGGCTAACATTTCAAGCAATATTTGCAACTAAAGTGCACAGGACACTAAACCTGCACAAGTACTGGAAGGACCTCTTCAGTACGCAAAAATATGTGCCCAAAATACAAAAAGATTCCAACGAGCTATTTACACAGTCAAACATTAATACAAGTGAATGATGTCATTACATTATGATCATGCCCTTCAGCCCTCGTATAATCCCACTCATGGACAAAAACCTGATAAACCATGTGATAAGTTCCAGTTTTCCTAATTTGATGTTTCTTGAATTCGCGTAAGAATGCTTCTTACGGTGACTCTAACTATCATCGTCATGAAAACATCTCCGAGAGTCTCGTAACAAGCTGTTCATGCAGCTTGTGAAAAAAACAACTCCAAATTTTTTTACGTACATAGCTTATATACACATTTCAGTTTGAAAATCACCAGCATAGATCAATAAAAAAATCCTTACCTAATATAACAGCTTGGTAAAGGATGAATATAAATAAGGGAATATCTAACTATAAATTTAACAATAAGCTCATTAATGACCAGAAGGCAGAGCTTTTACAATATACACCATATGTTGGAGTAAGAAAGCAATCAGAGGATTTTGTTCCAATTTGCACATTTACACAATTGAGCTTGAACTTATTCAATGTTGTTATGTGGATATTAAACCTCGACTAAGGAGTTAGAATGCCAAACAAGAGGGCAAACCAACCTAGAGATTCACAGCAAGTCATTCATTCAACATGTAATGACTGAACACTGATCCAAACATGAAAACATCTTGTGCCAACCAGAGCTGGCCAATATTACTTCAAGAACAAACCATCACTAGAGAAGGAACCAATCTCCAGTATGGTACCCCAACCTCCAAGGAGCCATCTCAGCAGCAAAATGACAATATCAGCAATTTCAAAATGACGTAACATTATCATTTTTGCAAGACATGGTAGGTGATGACCATCTGGATTTTTCTGAAATGAAAACTTCCCCTTTCGAATCCCAGAGCCCACAATTCCCTTAAGACATGTAAAGGACATTATATCTACCGACAAGCGTACAATACTGCATCAACAATTCTGTCACAAGTCCTCATGGATCTCAAGAAATAATTGATTCAATGTTCATTCAGGTCAATCTTCAAATATTTTTAATCCATGGGTGGCCTTTAATGGGAGCGTCTGCGTAGGTGGCTCCACACATCACCAAGGGTGTTCACTTGAACACCCAAAAAAAAAATTGTTTAGAATATAGGCAGTAATTTTAGTTTAGTACTTTCTTGAACACCCAACCCGAAAATAGTTGAACACTCAAGTCTAAAAATAATTGAACATTCAGTTCAAAAATAGTTGAACATCCTACACCAAGCCCAAAAAATCAACATAATTCAATCCAATTGAATAACCCAATTACAGCACATTAAAAAACCCAAAAAGAAAAAGAGAGGAAGAAAACAAATCTGGCTATCCATTTAGAGAACCTCTTTGTAACAAAGGAAGAACACGACTACATGTCCTGACGTCCATCGTCAATGGTCTAAATGTGCCAATTTTGTATTGATGACCTTAAAGTAATTGATGTTGTTAGTTTAGCTTATAGAATTATGGACAAGCTTAAAATATGAAAACTTGTTTAGGACATCTGTAAAATCCCAAAAAAGATAGTCCACAATGCAGTAAAAAAATTGAATTTTTGTTGACAAATACATATGAAATATATTCGTTATGTGCGTGAATAAACAAATTTTTCCCAATGAAGCTCTTGTTTTTTTACCGCACAATTTATTCTACTATACGGGTTGTGTACATAAAGGGTTGATTAATTTAGCTAGTAGAACTAAGGTAATTTTTAAAGACCTTGTTTTAAATTTCTGGAGCCACCACTCTGCGTCCGAGGAAAATTTCCCCTGCAGACGCATCCGGCTAGCCATTTGGATTCTTATGTCGTGATTGAGGAGCCAAAAGCCTTTATATTATTTGTGTAAAATTGCATTTGGAAGCCATAAGGGTGATCCTGGAAAAAAGTTCCAAAGCAGGCCCAAGGCAGTATTGTCTTCAATAACAGATGTAGCTCATTAAGAACCCTTGCGAAGCCGAAAAACTAATCAAATCAAAAAGAACCCCAAGGGTTGGTCAAAGTCTGGGAATTAGAGTTTGCTTTCTCAGTATCATGTTTGCTATCAAACCCTTTGGGGCCAATCCATAAGGCGCATTTGCTCCGGCTATAATTAGGCCCCAGCGGACAGTGGGATTGGTCCCCTCTAGCGGACAGTGGGATACTGGGATTGGTCTCATCTCCACGAGATGTGTGTAGCTCGTCCGGTCACCTTACTTATCAAAAAAAATCAACGAAGGCACAAGGAAGTCGCCATCAACATTATAGCTTCTAGCTTCCCCTGTTGAATCCTATAAATAAAAACCACATGATTTCTACAGAAGTGCCATTTGTGACGCTGTCAATGAGCATTCCCTTTCAAACTTCATGGAGAACCCTACATATGTCTTCTGAATTCAAAGATCTGGGCTTTTTGATCGCTTCTGAAAATGGAGTCCTCTAATTGAAGACACAACGAAAAAATAACGCATAAACTCGTACATTATTAGGGCTTTCAATACCTGTTCTCTCTTCCTTCATTAATAGCGCCGCGATTGATGATTTGACGAAACTTCCAAACGATTAAATAACAGATAGATAGAGCCGTTCGCATCAATTATTAGCAGAGAAATGATTCAAGTCAAATCCTCTGCTAAAGGAAACAAGATCTTCTTCTTCTTCTTCTTTCGGGATTTCAAATCACCGACGACAATGACGGCGAAGTGTAAAAACGATAACGGCGGTGACGAACAAAGACGGCGGCGATTAAAGACGATGGCTACAAGCTTATGATCGTTGACGGCGATCACCGAAGAAAACGGCGATTGATAAAACCCTAAGTTTCGTATCTTGTGTTGCAGATCCAGTCTAGGAGCCGTGAGTCAGTTGATACCATTGAAAAAAGGGAACAGAATGATGATTGAGAGAGGGAATGCCTTCACCACATAGTTTTATAGGCGATTTTGTACCCAAACTACCCTCCACTTTTCTCGTTATCCACTGAAATATCCCCAGGATGCCCTAATCCGAGTCAAACACGACGACGATGACTTCTGTGGCATGGCATCTTCTGGATTCATTGATTGGTTGAATTACCCAATTAGGTATCCACCTCACATGTCAAAGTGTCACCCGACCCAATGAAAATTAAAGCCTTATTAAAAGGAATACAATTTTAAGACAATTTTTCGAGTGCAATTTTGTTCACATCGGACCCTCCCAGCTCACATGTCACCCGACTCAATGAAAAGTAAAGGAATACAATTTTAAGACAATTTTTCAGGTTCAATTTTGTTCACCCTCTTTTAGGGAGGGTGATGGTGTGGAACCTACACAAAGTGATATCATGTTAACCTCTGCAATACATTTTTTGGTAAGCATGACACTGCTTTGAGATGGGGTCCACATTATTTAAACCAATAGGAGAGAGGGTTTTGTTCACCTTTTTTTAAGGAGAGTGCCACTCCAATTTTTCGGATACAACTGTGTTCAGGTCATTCGATGGATGTGAACCCATGTGCTTTAACACTTTGAATACAAGACGAGTGTTATAAAATTATTTAAAACAATATTTTGGATACAACTGTGTTCGGGTCATTTGATTCGATGGATGTGAACCCATATGCTATAACGCTTTGAATACGTGGGAGTGTTATAAAATTATGTTTCTAACATTGATATAATAAAAGATTTTGCCTTCCATGATGTAAGTGTATTTTATTTTCTAAACTAAGGCTCAACCACTTTGTTAACAAAAATAATTTGTAATCACCAACTTGTTTTAGTAGTACGTAGTATTTTTCTAGATGACGAAGAGTTTCAACGTCTAGGTACAAGACCTATTAAATAACTCCAAATCTATGCAACCGCCTACACGCCACATAAAAAATCCCTAGTTTTTAATCATGAAAAAAAAGTCTAGCTTCACCACAAAAAAAAATCCTATTTTTTGTATGGACTGTAATTTTTACAAGAATGAAAATAACAAGATATACTCCCTCCAATATATATTTTTTTTTTATCAATCGTCATTCATAATCTATCACAGGGGATAGAGAAATGAGACTCGATCCCGAAATACAGTATAGGGTATTCAAAAACTCTACTGTTTGAGCTAGCCACCACTTGCCTCCAATTTTCTATTTAGCGAATCAGAGATATTCACCCTTTTAAAGACTAGGGATAGGAAACCTCAAAGCAATGAGTTTTGGAATCGAAAAAGGGGTTCCTGGTGAGAGACTCGGGGATGCTGGTGAGCGTATTCAGAGCGTCCATCTCGGCAATCGACGGCCTAGATTTTTCCATGGAAGAGTTCAAAAAAATATGGGCCGTCCAAAGTACTTTTGGACGGCGTGAATGCACTCACTATAGGAGCGGCCCCTAGAAAGCGCCACCAGTGAGCGCATCCGGATGGAAACGTGAGAAGCAACCCACCCACTTGTCCATTGATTTTTATCCCTTTCTCTTTAATTCTTTTTCTCTTGCCGTGACTTTCGGGTTTGGATTTTGTCGTATTGGTCCCTACCAAGTTGCTTTGATTCAACGGAGGTACCCCACCAACCAATGTGGTGAGGCCACTATAGCGTTTGTCTCTTTCTTTGTTTTTGATTTTTCCTTCTTACTTGGTCAGTCCTGTATTTTTTGTCCATTTACGGGTTTGCGTGTCATTTTTCAATTGTTTATATCTTTCAATCTATAATATTTTTTACAATTTTGGAAACTTTGTTTAATAATACTCATTAACAACTATCAAACAAGATCCATATTGAATATATATAACATTATACGTTAGAAAATATAATCAATTTTTTGAGGCATTGTAAATAGTTAAAGTGGACAACAAATATAGGACGGATGAAGTATTTTTTTTTCTTTTTTTGTATGTTAGAGAAGTCCTTTTCAATTATACCCCTATGTCAATGTAAACCAAACATTCCAAAATCCAAGCAACGGAAATTGATTTGGTAATATTTTTGGCCAAACTTTTAGTAGTATATTACTTGTACTTTAATTCTAACTACCATCCAACATGAAGTGATTATACACTCATTTTTGGCATATGACATTCAAAGGTTTCATGCTATTTTCATAGCTATTGAACACTTATTGTACATTAACCGCCTCTGTGTAATTATTAGTTTTTCTTATTATTAATACATATTAATTTTGTAATTATAGGGTAGAAAGAAGTCAAGAATAGTTAGGTATTGACCCCACTTCTCGAAAATCCTGGCTTCGCTCTTGATTCCAGCCATTGAAATGTTCCAGGCAAAGTCAAACCATTTTTTGGCCCGTGGAGAGGTGTGAAATGGCCTTGAAGCCATCTTTCGGCTTTGAATTGAAGTTTGGCATGCTGTTGGAGATGCTCTTACTTGATTTCAGTTTTTGTATCATAATATGGTTTATACAAGATTACAAGTTTTGATTCAGATTTTCAGTTCACATAATTTATAAGGGAAGTAAATGAAAAGTGGTAAAAATTAAGACATTAGAAAACAAGTAGTAGGAATGCCCCAAGTTTCTTCCCTGTTTTTCCTTTGGAGGAAAACTAGCATATTCCTTAGAAAAGCTGTTTTCACAATATTGTTGGTCAATACGTTACAACTAGTACTTGTGCTATCCAATTTTCAAATTAGGTAGAATCCAAAATAAAAAAACTAACTACACGTAACGGACGGAAGAAAATGTATCTCAGTTCATGTTAGGCGATTCAATACGATTTGACGAAAACAACGACGTCCTTTGGCTTATTTTCCAGTCGTCAAGCATGTTCAAAAGGTAAAACCTAATGGTATCCCGTTTCTTCTTTCACGCTGAGAACGAACATGCGAAAGGCAGCAGAAAGAGAAAAAAAAAAAAAAAAAGGTGAGGTCGGTAATGACCCAACCAAATCTTTCCTGAAGCTGGCAATGACTTCAAACAAAATACGGTGTTCCAATGAACAGATGACATTATAAAAATGAAAATGGGACTCTATTGTCCTTAGGATAGGCTGTCCTAACCTTTCCAATTTCATTCCTGCCGTCCTTGAGTTAACAAATAAATCTGAACAATTGATTGTCAAGATGAACGGTTCGGATCTCACTCTACGGGATTGGCAAGACCTGCCGTCCCTCAAGAACAACAGAGTCCCGTGTCTAGAAAAAAAATCTCTCCTCCAAGGAAATGCTCGAAGTTGCTGCTCGGCTAGGAATTCTGATTCCTTTGTGGGTGTTATGGCGAATGTCATTTGGTAGAATTGGGCATTACGAATCCGAGGAGGGGGGAGGCTGTGCATAGTGTCGCGCACCCCTCGGCTGTCGGATCGTGTTTTGGACGGCCCGGATATGTTTTGATTTTTAACGAGTAAAAATAAATCAAAATTGTCGAACGCATCCGGATCATCTAAAACATGATCGGTATGAGAGCCTCATTATTACCCATATTCTTTTCCAGTAGTGGTATCAGAGGCTAATCTGCATATTTGCTTTGGGATTTGTGATAGACTTGATGGGCTTTTTCCTTGGCCCATAATGGCTTACTCGATTTATCTACTAGTTCCTAAGGCCTGCGTTCCCGTTGGATCACCACAATACTACAATTAGCAAAGCACCATGGAGTTGCAAGGAGCACTCCATCTCGTCTTCATTGTGAAATTACAACACCACCACTTCATGTACAAAAAAAATGAATAAGCGAAAAGGAGTAATATTGTAATTTTATATGATGAAGACCAAAAAAAAAAAGAGTACACATATAATATAATATAAAAAGGGGTGTGTAAATCACTGCACTTAATGATAAAAGAAAAGAAAGGAAAATGAACAAAGAACGTGACTTTTTCATACTCCCTTTAATATCAATGCCTTTATCCTTACCCATTCAATGGGAAAACAAAATCATATTTCTGGTTTACTGCTCATACAACCAAAGTATTTTACGTAT
The DNA here is from genome assembly GCA_036023075.1 of Gaultheria prostrata. NCBI lineage: Eukaryota > Viridiplantae > Streptophyta > Magnoliopsida > Ericales > Ericaceae > Gaultheria > Gaultheria prostrata. The sequence continues at coordinate 25,276 of JAXBDA010005069.1, forward strand.
AGCAAATTTCTTTCCTTTTTCCTTCTTTTCGTTACGAGTAAACAGATGAGAAAAATCTCACATTGAGACTAAGCATTTATTTATATAGGGGGCGTTTGGTAATGTTTTTATTTCTTGTTTTTTGTTTTTGTTTTCAATTTTTTTCAAAACAAAAAAACAAAAATGTGTTTGGTAAGTTATTTATGTTGTGTGTTTAATAAAAACGTTTTCAAAATTTCTGAAAATTTTCAAAACACAAAAAAAGTGATTTGCTTTGTTTTTAAAACAGGGTCATTTAAAAACAAAAAACAGAAAATAGAAATTTTTATCACCAAACATGTTCTTTTATTTTTGTTTTTATAAACAATAAACATGATTCTACTTTTAATTTTTTAGAAACAACAAAACAAAAAACAAAACCGTTACTAAACGGCCCCATAGTAATTACTAATTAGAAGGAGAGTGATTGAAGTCTATGTACAGTTAGTTTGGATCCTTTGGCAAGCCATAATTGTATTGTCACCATCTCATGGCTCACTACGATGGATCATTTTACAAAGACTGAAACAAGTAAGGATATGGGCATTCCTGCAAATTAGGGATGGAAATCAATGGGGTTTTTTTTTATTATCAAAATGTCATTTTTTTTCAAACTAATTAGACAACTAGGCTACTTTTCAAACATATTTTAAAAATAGCACATAGTGCATTCTGAAAATGCGCTATAAACGTTAAGTGCCAACTCGGCATGCCAGGTCAGCGGGGGCGT
>JAXBDA010005070.1:0-26008 GCA_036023075.1 Gaultheria prostrata
GAGCGGCCTATTATAGACCGATGTGAACCTCAGGAATTGTCCCGTAACAAAAGCAGCCATTACTGCTACCCGTCTCCGGTTGTCGTCTATCAAGAAGCTGGGGCCAACGAAGAAATAGCACTGTATATATATATATATATGTGTCGCTCATGCACAGCCTTCCTTGCCAAAACAAAACATCCGCTACCTTATTAGCCTCCCTTAAACAAAAACTGAGTTTGAGAGCAGCGCTCGTAATCGTCCCGGATGGACCATCTTCTGCAAAAGAAATTAAAAACAAACTTGGAATCGGTATCCATGTACAACTTTTTATGACCAAAATTTAAAGCAAGTCTTAGTCCTTACTCCTTCCCTGACTGCCCAAAGTTCAGCTACTGCATTTGAATTAAGGCTAATGGACCGATGGAATGCTTAGCAAGAAAACCTGAAAAGATTTCTTAAAATCCTACAATTTCGGCCCTCTCCGGATCACATAATGTGACCCGTCCACATTAAATTTCCAAAACCCAGTAGGAGGAGGATGCCATTTGATCCAAAGAGTATGGCATGAGCGCGGAAGATGGGAAGGCGTGGTTGTGGCAAGCTTAAAATTAGCTGCAAACAGAGAAGCTGCAATAAGAACATGCTGTGGGTTAACATAGGGACATTACTAAAAATTGCCTCATTACGAGCTCCGCCACATAAACCACAATTTAGCCAAAAAAGTAACTATTGTTGCATTACGTTCTTTGTGTGCCATCCTATGGAATGCGACAAGTACGTGCTCAAAACCGACAAAATATCCTTTGAAATGGTGCCTTTGACTAATTTGTGGGATGCCAAAACCAACTCAAAACATTCCAGAAGCCAAGCAAAAACTTAAATTTTTCCTTTGGAAATTAAGGCCGAAGCATATAGGAGGACTTTTAACGTTTACTAGTATTTGCCCAGGAAAAAGACATGCACATGAAATATTGCAAAGAATTTTCTACTGCGACCTATCCATATATCCTGTTTGTGTGTGTATATATACACTAGAATGCACCAGATCTTTCATACTTCATAGGAGAGGCAACATGGGATTTGTTTCAGTAAAACAGACACGCAACGGAACACCTCTGTTTGTATTTTTAGTCAGTTTAATCTTGATTAATCTCGACGGTCAGGGAATTTTGATTGCACCAGTGAAGGCTGATGACGGCACAGTAAGTACATGTTTGATGAGCTCAATTCCCCTGTAAAAACCTCATAAAAATGGTTAACCAAAGCCATATGCTGGCATTGTTTTTGATTGATTATAAAATGATCACAGGAGGTTCACATTGTGTATATGGGCAAGAGGCAGCACAATGATCCGGAGCTTGTCACTGCTTTGCACCACCACTTGCTAACTTCCGTAGTTGGAAGGTAACGATCACTTTCTATTTGTTGCATACAATTTCGGCGATCTAGATTGGCTTCGTAAATTTACAAGAGTATTCGTTGAATCATATGTATGCAGCATTCTTTAACAAATTACTATTTCTTTCATATTGTAGCGAAGAAGACGCGAGCAATTCAATCATTTACAGTTACAGACATGGCTTCTCTGGGTTTGCAGCAAGACTTACAAAGTCTCAAGCCCAACAAATAGCAGGTACTTCCTCGATACGCAAAAATCGTTCTTCTTTCTTGTAACTAATTACGAGGATTGAATGACCATTTCATCATCCTTCCAAATCTATTGGTAAACTAATACTCCCTCCGTCCCTTTTTTATTGTCAACTATTCCATTTTGGATTGTCCCTTAATAAGTTTGTTTTGAAAAGTTAATGGGTAAAAGTTTGTACAATTATTATTTTGCCCTTTTAAAAGTTGGTGGGTAAAGAATAAACAGCTAAAAACAGTTTAAAAAAAAAAAGTGCTAATGGCTAAAAGTGGAGGTTAATTTTGGAAAGTGGAGGTAAAGTCAATGTGAAACGTGTAATAATGATATTTCTTTAATAAGTTAGATTTATGAAGCAACACACTTAAAAAAAGGGAATGAGGGAGTAATACAAAGCATGAGCTATATGTTTCAGAAGTAGGATTCATGTCTGTTTACTGCTGCTTTCTTTTTTTCCCAACGCAGGATTTGAAGGTGTTCTTCGTGTAATTCCTAACCGCTTCCACATGCTGCAAACAACTAGAAGCTGGGATTACCTAGGACTTTCTTCTCATTCCCCAACAAATCTTCTCCACGAAGCCAGTTTGGGTGATGGAGCTATCATTGGTATTATTGACACAGGTCCGGTCTAATCTCATCTGTCTCTCTCATGCACATGCAAACACAAAGTAGAACTGAACTAATCTAAAAGTTGGCCACAGGTGTATGGCCGGAGTCAAAAGCATTTAACGATGAAGACCTCGGTCCCATCCCCACACGTTGGAAAGGCCAATGTGACTCAGGACAAGCCTTCAATGCCACCACAGACTGTAACAAAAAACTAATAGGAGCTCGATGGTTCGTTGATGGCTTTCTTGCTTCCAACAAGGAACCATTCAACACTTCAGAAAACCCAGAGTACTTGTCCCCTAGAGATTCAAATGGACACGGAACTCACACAGCCTCCACTGCTGCAGGTTTCTTTGTGGGTAACGTGAGTTACAAAGGTATTGGCCTAGGAGTAGCGAGAGGAGGAGCACCCCGAGCTCGGTTAGCCATTTACAAGGCTTGTTGGAATGTCCGAGGGCTGTGTGCCTCTGCAGATTTGTTGAGGGCGTTCGATCAAGCTATACACGATGGGGTTGATGTGCTATCACTGTCTATTGGAACTGCCATTCCTATGTTTTCAGATGTTGATGAGCATGATTGGATTTCTACAGGCTCGTTCCACGCTGTCGCCAATGGCATCGTTGTTGTCTGCGCTGCCTCAAATGATGGGCCTTCTAGTCAGACGGTTCAGAACACAGCACCCTGGATCTTAACTGTTGCCGCTAGCACTATAGATAGGTCCTTTCCCACATCCATTACTCTCGGAAACAACAAAACCATATGGGTATAGTCTTCTCTTTTCGGACAAATAATCATGTATACTCGTATAGTCGTATTTGCTTACCAACCTTTGGCTCATTTGTGAATTTTTTCCCCTTCCTGTTCGATCCCAATTAGAATTCTGAAATAAGTTCTATTTACCATTTGTGCAAATAGGGCCAAGCCATGTTCGCAGGTAAAGAAATTGGTGTATCCGGCTTGATGTATCCGGAGTCCTCAAGACTGGCTCGGACATCTGGGTAATGAAATTGATGGTTGTATGATCACTGGTTGCAACTATGAAAGTTTATGTCTCACACTTTATTCTCTTTGATTGTAGTGTTTGCCAATCCCTTTCGCTTGGTAACACCTCGGTGGTTGGAAAGGTGGTTCTCTGCTTCACTAGAGCGGCCAGTTGGGTGCCAGCGACAAATGCTTCATCTGTTGTCAAAGCAGCCGGTGGAGTGGGTGTGATCATCGCTCGAAACCCAAGCAGCATCCTTGCTCCATGCAACGACGACTTCCCTTGTATAGTTGTGGATTATGAACTTGGCACCGAAATACTGTTCTATGTCCGTGAAACAAGGTATTGTCATCGTCGTCGCTAGCATAATCCCCACTGCCCACCTTGTTGTTTTACTAATTTGTGAACGTACTTGGGTGTCATTTGAGGTAAATTCAGTTCTCCCACAGTCAAGTTAAGCCTCTCAAGAACACTAGCAGGAAAACCTGTGTCAACCAAGATTGCTTATTTTTCATCTAGAGGACCTAGCTCAATTGCACCAGCTATTTTGAAGGTAAGTTTCGACTTTGTGAGGAATCAAATATGTTTTGTAGACTGCTACAGTGCTATTCTGATTCATTTGACATCAATCTGCTTATTATTCTGCGCAGCCAGATATAGCTGCACCTGGTGTGAGTATATTAGCTGCTACTTCCCCCTTGGATTCCACTAGGGATGGGGGGTATTCCTTTGATTCAGGAACATCGATGGCTACTCCTCACGTCTCGGCTATCGTCACACTTATCAAAGTATTACACCCCAATTGGTCCCCTGCCGCTATTAAATCAGCAGTAATCACAACGGGTACTCCTTTCGCCGTTTAATAACAACTTGCCATGGCTAATATATATATTTTGTTTTTTTTTTGTTTTTGCTCGGCAACATGGCTAATGGCTAAAATGTATATTGCCATAATCGAATGACTTATGCAGCATGGCAAACTGATCCATCTGGAGAGCCTATTTTCGCCGAGGGGTCCCCGCGAAAGCTTGCTGATCCATTTGATTACGGGGGTGGTCTTATCAACCCAAACCGAGCGAAAAATCCTGGTTTGGTTTACGACATGGGCACAAATGACTACATACATTATCTATGTGCTATGGGTTACAACAATTCAGCTATATATCGGCTTGTAGGCAATTCCACTGCTTGCCCCAGTAGTAGGCCCACCATTTTGGATGTGAATCTACCTTCTATCACTATTCCAAATTTGAGAAAGGCCACTTCCCTCAGCAGAACTGTAACGAACGTTGGACCAATTAACTCCGTCTACAAACTTCTGATTGAGCCTCCACTCGGCATAACAATGGTCGTAAAACCTGATACCTTGGTTTTCAATTCCACCACCAGGAGAATTTCCTTCGATGTTTTGGTCTCCACAACCCATCGTGTCAACGCCGGATACTATTTTGGGAGCCTGACTTGGACAGATGGGGTGCATATTGTTAGAAGTCCTGTATCTGTGAGAACACAGATCATACCATCTTTTACTGATGACTAGCATCAGCTCCCTTGTTAAATTCCCACTTAAATAACTACCCACCCCACACAAGACACAAAATAAAGATGGAAGATTAGGTCTGGAATTAACTATTGAAATGCTTATCGAAGCAAGAAATACTCTTAGAGATGGAAAGAGAAATGTGGTGCAATCTATGTCATTTTCGTTGTTTGTTTGTTTGTTGTTCCAGGACTTATTCCTAAACTGACTTATTGCACTTTACGAGACAGGTCAGGTTATTCTCTCACAACACATCAACTCAAAAAGCCAACTTAAGCCAGTTTCTGGAACAAGTCAAGCTCTTTGAACTAGGTTTAAGTTCAAGTTACTTTGGCAATATGTGCATGTGGAAATACAGTAGCAACAAAGTCATGGGACTTGAGTATGAATGCAGTACTTCCAGAAACTGATACATAGCAGAAGAGAAATTTATCTACCAAATAAGTGTTCAATCACAAGAATTGACCAATCACGTGAAATTAAAATTTGTTCCATGAGGTCATGAATTGAACTATCCAAATTTTACCCCAAAATAGTTACGGCATGAATTCTAAGCATCCACCACACCAGTTTCTAGGAGAAAAAACATTAGCGGCACGAATTCACTACATCTGCACAATTTGATCAAATACATAGTAACATAGACACATCAATTGATGAACTGAGTTTTGCATTAGAATTGAATGAACACTAAACCTGGATTTTCACAGCAAAAATCTGGAGACTGGTGATGAAAACAAAGGGTTTACGTATCAGCCATGTTCGATGAGAGCTCAATCTGTCGAGGGGTTGGGGCAAAATGCCAAAGAGAGATTCTCGAACGATGAATGAATCAAAGGCATATGGTCCCATGCCGCTCCTGGAAGTTTGAGGGAAGTTCTTGTTTCCCATTTTAGACCCTAGATATTTTCAAAATCTCAATTAAGCCCCCCGAATTTGTGCATCATTTTTTTTTTGACGGAAGACAAAAATATCTTGCAATTATGTGCTAATGTCATGTGTACTAGCGGTACACATAACGTTGTCACGCTTCTTCTTCTTTTTTTTTCCTTTCTTTTTATATCTAAATGTCGAAGTCAATTTATGCGTACATCGACTAATTTTTAGAAATAGAGAATTTAAAAATTAAACAAATATCCAGTAATTTCGGGGATTAAAATTTCCGACTTTTGTGGAATATGACCTTAAGACATCTTAATCGAAAATAGGCCCTTTGGTTGCTATTTCATATCCAATTACGTTATCTATGTCCAATAACCAAACGCCTTGGGTTAACACAAAGATTGAGTTTATGTGATTACAATACAAATATGACGTTCTAGAGAAAATTAAAAAAAAAAAAAGACATAGAATTAAGATGATCTTTATGAATGACATCAGCTAGGCAACACAAATCAGATTGAGTCAAGGGGATTTCTCTCTTTGCACAAACCAGATTGAGTCAAACACAAATCTCTCTCTCTCTCTCCCCCTCCCCTCTCTCAAACACCCACACACTCTCTCTCTCTCTCTCTCTCCATTTTCTGTCTGCGTATGAGATAATCAAGGGTTTTCAATCGATTATGATGAGAGTAGATTCCGGTCGGTGTTGTAGAAGATTCCAGTGTTGATATCGGAGTTGATTATGGTGAGAGTAGATTCCGGCGACTTCAACATGTATAGTACGGTTCATGATTTCGGCCATTTTTTGGCGACACCAGCAGACTGCGGCCACTTACCGCCCTATTTTAGGTATACTCCGGTTTAGATTGTAACATGGCAGTTGAAATTTGGTGAGGTGGCAAGGTATAACCATCCTTGGTTCTATATTTGGAACCACTTTTCCATTTGTGCCATTTTAGAACCAGCTTTGGCACTGCACTGGGTTGTAGATTTTTGCATTTGATTCCATATTTTGGGTATAGAACTAAATATGACTCTTGTATTGGATTTGCTCTAACATCATCAAATTGGATTTCCTAAGAGGAAAAATGTTGCAGGGCTCTTTGCCACGTGTGCAGAATAAAATGCAAAGGCCATTATGCATCCATCTTACCCAAGTGGAAGAAAAGGTTGAGACAAACCCACTCACCATATCTCATTCCCCCTCCCTTCTCCTCTATCTCATTACTCTTTTGTTTCATTCCTTTCTTTCTTTCTTGTGAAATGAAATTCTCTCTATTGACCCCCCCAAAAAAAAAAACCAGATTGCCGAATTGTTCCCTTCTCTCTTCATTTGTTTATTTACTGGAAATTACGTCACGTACAAGATCGCACAAGAATTGGTGTCCAAAAAAATTATGTGTTTGTCATTTACGTCGTTGAATTAAATGACACCAAATGGCATGGATAAGCGGCTACTGTATTAACATCTAAAAAATAAGAGAGAATGAAATGTGAGAGAGAATGAAATGTGGGATAACTCATCTGGATACTCCAAAATGTTGCCAAACCAAGTGTTAAGACGTGAAACCAAGATAAGAAGAAGGGGGATGAGTCATACGCCTTAAAAGACAAGTGTCTTATATGTTGGATAATTGCATTTAATCGGGACCGTTGATTGCCGAACGAACGGCCGTGATTGCTCACTACAGGGGTGTAATGAGCTTACTCACTACAGCCCCCGAAAAACGAAGGTGGAAGGTTCAGAGAACATATTTCTGATTTAACAACTGAGGATATTTGATCAATAAAGGGGATATAGAGGGGGATTAAAATGGATGTGGGATAACTCATCCGGATACTTCAAAATGTTGCCAAACCAAGTATTAAGACATGGGCTCGGGATGAGGGGAAGGGGGATAAGTTATACCCCTCCTCATCTCCCAACCAACCAAACAAGCCCAGCCCTTGGTGTTCCGACGTATGACATATGACATATTTATTAATCTTAACTTGTATATCTTGGACAAGATAAATAAACCGTCGAAAACTTTGACCATTTAATATTTATCTTCTGAAAAATATGATTCAATCAAGTCTTTCTTGATGTGTAACCTACTTAATTTTTGAGATGGACGATGAACGGACACATCATTTGCTGTCACATACACATTTGTTCGCGCGTCTGGAAAAGAGTTACTCAATGGGTACAACAAACTGAAGGGTTCCTTTTTTGTTTTTGTTTTTTTCTTTTAATTCGTAGTGGAAAAAAGTTGGTGAGAGTTAGAAGATCGAATTAATTATATAACTTTAAACAAGTGCGCATTCTTTTAAACTTTGTTAACAGCAGTCCAAATAGTTTACATGCAGAGTCCACCACGTGTCTGTTGACTTGTTTCTTTATGTTATCGCCAACTTATTAATTTCAAATTCACACTTAAGCTATAGATAGAAAATTGTATGCTTTGACGCAATGAAGTATGTTTTGACGTAATGAGTTTAAACGGGGGAAACAAAGAAGGGGATCGATTTGGTGAAAAGGTGGAGAATTTTTGAACCACGTACCATGCAAGTTGGTTGGTTTGACCTTCCATCTCATCTCAGGAAGAGAAAACTCAAAACTCTTCTATGTCGACTCCTCCTTTTCTTTGGAATGGACAACATGAGAGAATAGCAGACATACACAAGTTTGTCTGCTTATAATAATCAATAATGGCAAAATCCTTTACGTTGTCCAATTTTATATCACCGTTCTTCCACTACTTAGTTGGATCAGTATTATTAGTATTAGATTATACGTTTTCATATGTTTATGTGAAAAATAAATTTGGTGCATACAGAGCAATCACTATATATTTTGTGTGTGAGATCGTGCCGTTTCTGTATTAAATTATATTTATAAGGGAAAATGCTAATAGGTGCAATGTTGCTCCCGTTACGAGTACAAAAAGATACAATTGTGGGTCCCACTTGTACTTTAAAATGGGACTCGATAAGTATACATTTTTTGTACCGTTAACGGGCGCAATGGTGTGCCCGTTAGCAAGACCCTATTTATAAAACCTTGGAGATAATTACTACTCTGTAAAACATTGAATAAGACCGAATATCGTTTTTCAGAAAGTGAATGATTGAGTTATATATGTTAAATTTAATTGATTTCTAAGTTAATTCGAGAAAAGAGATTTGTTTTATGAAAGCTAGAACTAGATTAAACAAAATGATTGAAGTGGTGAAAATCTAAGTAAATAGTAATTTCCATGGTTCCGAATTCACCACCGCATAAAACAAATTTGATTTGCTGTGTAAATTATCAATAATGATTATTCATCATAAGACTTGCAATCTCTATCAATAATCGCCAAGGAGATTATCATGAATTGTCAATCAGCATAGATCACTATCGCATAGAACAAACTTTTTTCTTTTGATAACCGGATGTCCGGATCAGCTTGCGCGTAACTCGACTAATTCCAGAACCCTGAAGGTAATGACCGGGCATAATCCCTATGGCCCTAAGGTTTGAGATGGTTGGCCTTCGTAGGATTTGAACATGCAACCTCATGGTCATGCGGTTATTGCTTTCTCATGTCCATTTTGTCAACCCCTTGGAGTTTAACACGAACCTTCTTACTAGTACGGCCCGTCTCTATGATATAGATCGTCTAATGTCACGGTCTCTATGGTATAGTTCCATCTGCAACCTAGAAAACGGCTTAGCCACTCATGATGGGATGAGCCTTTAATTGGATCTCTCTCCCTATTTCTCCTCCCCTAATTCTGATGTAAAAACACCTAAAATACTTTTAACAAGTCCATCCCAAGCAAGTTAGTAAACTCCAAATTAACCAAAAGGCAAATTTGGATGAAAATTTTCACAGTATATATCACTCCGTTTGTGAGCCCGTTAAGAAAAGGAAAACATCACAATAGGAGATGAAAAACCCTCACGAAGGAGGGAGAGAGCTAACCATTTGATTACCATATACATTAGTCTTGGCTAATGTTCATTTTTAGTCCAGGAAACCATGAGCGTACAATATACCAAAGAATTGGTTCTCAATTTTTTATTTTTATACATAATTGGGCAATTTTGGAAACTGAATTCGAACCTTAATGACAGGCACAACCTTGTATATTTCAATAATTATTTATAGTAGAAGATGGGGATAGGCTAGACTTTGAACATGTCCGAGCAACACTCAGTAACAAGCTCTCTGTTCCAAAACTTGTCATAGTACTCCTGGTACGTGAATTTCTTATACACTGCTGGTCGATTATCCTCCCCGTCGATCAACTCTGGCGATGGTCCTATCACGGCGTCAAAGGACGGGCAATAAAATGTTGGGATTGAAATCCGTTCTTTGTCGCTGTTCACCACGGCACGATGCAACACACTCTTGTACCGATCGTTGCTAATAACCTAACCAATTCAACAACAACAAAAAAAAAAATCATGAGATTTTTACCATCGTTGTAGATTTGATTTATCGTACTTATTCAGACATTGACTTTACCTGCATTTGATCACCAATATTGATGATGAATGTGTTAGGAATAGGATTAACCGCGACCCATTTTCCATTATGCAACACCTGCAATCCGGGCACATCATCTTGAAGAAGAATTGTGATCAAGTTCGGATCAGTATGACCCGGTAACCCGAAAGTCAACTCCGGTTCGGGACACGGCGGGTAATAGTTCATAGCCATGTGTTGGCCGTGGTTGCCAAGTTGCTTATCAATGCAATCTGTGTCAAGGCCTAAGCTCTCTGATATGGCTCCAAGCAGTCTCAGTACTAGCCCTCTTACACTGGTGCAATACTCCGCCACCTCCTCCCTACACACACACACATGTCATCATCAATAGAAGTACCAGCGTAGCCCGGGGCTTTGCTGTCCTAAGACGGGTGGCCTTGCCAATCCATCCACGCCGTCCATCTCGGCAATCATGGTTCAAATTCGCAGATGACATTATTACCCGTAATAACGCATTTTGACCGTAAGAATTTATTAATGAATCTAAACCGTTGATTGCAAAGAGGGATAGCTGTGATCGAAAGTTCACAGGGCCGAAGGGACGGCAGAGCCCCCGGTTTCACCAGCATATATGTACTGTTGTTAAATTAGAAAATACGTGTTGGGATCGACGATCGTGTTGCTCATTTTATATCGGATCATGTCGCGTATCGTAAAATATGTTAATTCGTGATATTCTGAAAATGAGTAAATAGTAAATATGACTTAAAATATTATTTCCGCTTTAACTTATTTGTGTGACTTTTTGTATTTTTTTGAGTTTTATCAATTTGTGTTTGAAGCATGAATAACTCTTCTAGGCTTGCAGCATTAACTGTCTTATAAACGGTGGACCATGAAATTGTACCTGAAAGATGGAGGGTTTGTGGGCCACTCGTGGACATAGTTTTGAAGTGGGTAACAATGGAGTCTCAAGAAATCTCTCCAGTATGCAACTTTCTCCGTTTTGACATTGAAGCTGGTGGAGAGCCTTGCGGTCTTAGAAGGGTCATCTGAGTAGTTTTTCAACCTCTCGCTTTCTGGCAACCGGAAAAACTCCCTAGCTATCCGCATAACATTCACGATCATCGCCTCCGATACCCCATGGTTTTTAACCTGATGAGTATCAAAAGTATTCAACATTGGATTGGATCAAACTCCATCTTTGACAAGATAAAAACTTATTCTAAGAATATACTAGGAGTAAACTATATCCGATCAACGTAATGTTTGCCGTATTTGCATGGCATTCTATCTGAGATCTATAAAATAAACGATGCCGATAATCTCCGGGTCAAAAGTAGGTCGGACTAGACCGACGAGTCACTTTTGACCAGCTGGAGAGCTTCTTTTCAGGTGTTCGGACCATTTTACAAGTATTTTGATTAATGCTAATAGAGTCGGTTTCGACTTTTCGAGAACTTAAAGTGAAGATTTAAGATGAGACCCCTTTTATTGTACTATTGGAATGGATACCAAAATACTTCCTTTCAAATTTGGCCTGATTTTTCTGTTTTTATTTTTGCTCCGCTCTCTTTCATATGCTTCGTATGGTATTAGATGATTGTGTGAGGCTCAATTCGGGGTCTCAAGCAAATTATCCCAGCCATCTAATGATTTTAAATTAATTGTTTGAGTAGTTTGGTAAAAAGTCATCTTACTAATCTTAAACCATCAATCTAATATTCAAATCTTTCATTCAAAATTTATGACTCTGAATACTAAATGAATTTTGAAAAAAGAATTTAACAATCATGTACTCGGTTCCGTGATCTGAATCACAGATATTATAGGGCTTACACCCGTGACCAACTACAGTCAAAAGTTCAATTCATATTCAAGTAAGGAGCACAACAGTACTCCTGCATAACACGAGCTATATATACCACCTAGTACCTGAAAAAAACCGTGGTGTTGGCATGCGAGACCAATCTGTCTGATTACATCGGCGTGGTTAGGGCCGTCGAGGTCCCGGAGATCCACGACTGGAATTCCACTGGAACCCTCAGATTTCTCGACTTCCCTGAGATTTGGACGGTCGGAAATCGGTCGGACGTAATTCGACGGGACATGGTTCACACCAGCTACGAGATCGGTCAGCAACAACTTCATTGTTGACATCTACTATTTTCTTTGTATTCTTAAATTGGTGGGATTCTAATATTCATTTGGTTTGCCCATCTCTACCGTATAAATAGGCATGGAGAAGATGAACTGTCAACCTATATGGGACAGGTCATGTTCTCGAAGAAAGACGTGTCATTTTAAGGTCCGATTATGTGATCAATTCGTGTGCATCAAATGTAACAACGGGTTGCGTGGGAAACCCTCCTCGCACACAAATGATCGGAACTGTCAAATTTGTTTAAGTCAACTTTTAACGAACCTGACAAAAACCAGCTCACTAGGATATTGGTAATAGCTTAATCAATGAGTACGTAATTCGTTAAGTTTTCTGTCAAACAATAGAACGAAAATTTAACAACTTGTAGGGTTTGTCCGTGCCTAAAAAGTCACGACTAATTTGAAATCATAATGGCAATTATAATTTCAAGTCCTTACCGATATCTAACTGAGTGAATTTTAAATAAAAACTACTCCCTCCATCCTTTTCGTAGCCTCGTAATTTTAATTTATTTTCTCTTACATCAACTTTTACATATACTCTAGTACTTCATTACTTACATTTATCAATATAATAATACCCACTAACTTTTAAAAAATGAATCTATTTTTAAGGGTAAAATAGGAAATGTACTCACTAACTTTTCAAAACACACACTTATTAAGGGACAACTCAAAATGAAAAGTTAAACACCATAAAAAAGACGGAGGGTCAAAGAAAGGAAAATTGTACATATGGAAATCCATCAAGGCAATTAGTTGTTTTTTTTAAAAGAGTAAGAAATCCATTCATAACGAAATACAGCCTACCGTGCGTAACAAATAGTCAAATGCAACTGAAACAAAACATAAAGCATGCAGGAAAGACACAAAAAAAAAAGGCTTATCTACTTTTTTGGTCCTTATAAAATGAGCTCGGTTTCATTTTAGTCCTTACAAAATTTTGTATTTCAATTTTACCCTTTAGGTTTCATACCCATTTCAATGTTACCCTTCCGTTAAGTAAATGGATGGAAATCTAACGGAACTAATTAAACTAAGCCTTAAACTAATCTATTAACTATTATTATACATTAATGGACTAATTCTTTATTAGTTTATAATAATCCGAAATTAATTGAATATTTGTGGTAAATCAAATCAAATCATGTTTTGAGACCAAACCCCCCCTGATTTCCATGGTCCTAACCCACATCCAATTCCTCTGTTTCTACTGGGAAGCATGCGGTATGCAATCAGTAAATCAAATTGAAATTACGAAGAATTGATGGGTTCGTTGGCACACTTTTGTGATGCGATATGGGACAGGAAGATGGCCACATGATCAATAGCTAGAGGTCATTCATATTTGCCTAAATCTCTGATCTTCTTACTTGTTTTTGGTATTTATGCTTCTATTATTTTAACTTCTGCATTAAGAATAGAGCAAGTCCTCATTTTGTTTTGCTTTCTTCTGATTTTCGAAAGGTAGATGTGTTTGATTTATTTGCTTTTGATTTTATTCACAAATTTATTCAATGTTCTTAAAGACAGTCATTCCATGCATATACAAAGGCAAATGTGGTGGTTCAATCTGGATTAAAAAATGCGCAATAGGTTACGAGTTATTGTTTGACCTTTTGTGTATATTTTTATAAAAATTCGACTTACACACACATCGTGTGTGCCCCGATCTCTAGTATGCATAAAAAAGATCAATATTTAACAGGAAAATGCATTGAAAGCCACTGAAAGCGAACAACAAACATACTAGGGATTGATCAAAAAAAAAAAAAATACTAGGGACCACACAAATATTCAATTAAACTCGGATTACTATAAACTAATGAAAAATTAGTCCATTAATGTATAATAATAGTTAATAGATTAGTTTAAGGTTTAGTTTAATTAGTTCCGTTAGATTTCCATCCATTTACTTAACGGAAGGGTGACATTGAAATGGGTATGAAACCTAAAGGTTAAAATTGAAACGCAAAATTTTGTAAGGACTAAAATGAAACCGAGCTCATTTTATAGGGACCAAAAAAGTAGATAAGCCAAAAAAAAAAGAAAAAAATACAACCAAATCAAATCAAGGAAAAATCCAGCGATAAAATGAAGGCAATTAATTGCTTGGAACCTTGGGATTAAGGAAATCAACTGAAATCAGTTATCAACCCCTTTGAAATCGCACTCCTTTGAATGATGGGAAATCAACCGATGTTGAAGAAAACTTAAAAGGAAAACAATTTGAAAGTAATATACTGAAAAGCAAAGCATATAATGTGACCAATAAGGTTGAAAAATGTTTATTATCATTCATAAGGTCAAAAGATTATATTGGGAAGTAAGTGTTCTCTTAATCAGATGGCTATTATCTTAATACAAAAAATTAATTCGGCAATGGTAAAGGGTACCAACGTTAAAGTATTAAATAACTTTACCCTTCCCTAAGAAAAGGAAATGAAAAACGTATTTATGTGTAATCAATCCTTTTACATGTAATCACATCAATTGAAAAATAAGGTAAAAAAATCGCATAAAAAAAAGGAGCTAATTTTGGGGCTGTAAGCACTCCAAAATTTAATGAAGTTACAAAATTACCCTTTTCGAAATACAAAAATTACTAGAGGCACTCCATCCCAAATTATCTCCTCATTTACTGAGGCACTCCAAACGGAAAAATGAACCAAAATCTCACTTCATTAACTGCAAAATTCAAACACCATCAACAAGTAAGGATCAACAAAGACATCAATAGCAATCCAAACCAGCTTCAAACAAGCAAAAATCAAGGGCGTAGCAACAGAAACCAAAATGAGAATAATGATCCAAAACAACTAATGTTAAACACTAGTGCTAATAAAATGATGTTAAATACCAGATTCAAACAAAACAACTAATGATCCAAATCAATGTAAAGAAATGGGTCGGTTAAAGCAAGAAAGATATGATTTGTAAACTACAAGTACAAATGGGTAGTTTTTGCCACACAACACCCACCCCGGATTCGTATGTGAAATGCCGATAAAAAAAACATATTTTATATGCAATATGAAATTTACTGAATAAATCTCAATTATTTCTATTATACCAAAATTTTAAAATCTAAAGATATATATTATGGATTGGAAGATATGGCATTTTAAAAATTGCATTGAAAACCGAACATGACAAACAATTTGGGACAGAGGGAGTATCAGGGATGTAGCCAGGGAGGGGCTAGTAGGGGCGGTCGCCCACGCAAGAAAAAAAGAACTCTAATAATATATAGAGAAAAAAATTCCTATAAATTATATATACTCGCCCCTGCAAAGTATTTTGGAAAAAAAAAAACTCGCCCCTGCGTAATGAAATTTCTGGCTCCATCCTTGGGGAGTATATCATATACCTTTGTTTTGCAACATAACACACTTGTACATTGAAATTGTTCTAGCATAATCCATTAAAAGCATATGAATCATTTTGTTCTATATATTCTTTAGGCTACTACAACACTCACATGGTTATTTTTCACTTATGAAAAAAATGTAAAATAACTTGTTTTTTAGTCAATCAAACAAAAATTATTAAGACCACAAGAAATGATTATATTTATAATACTTGAAATTAATATTACATTAATAAAAAATTCAAAAGGGTAGTTTGGGAAAACTAATGTAGCTTGGAGTGCCTACATCAATTTTTGGAGTGCGATTATCAATTCCCAAAAAAAATTTGAAAAATAAGGTTGGAAAGGTATAACTTATACCCTTTTTCTAAGAAAGGTAAAAACTTCATGCTCTCGTCCTCAAAAATTCTACTACGGTTCCCTAGAAATCATAATTGTACATAAACAAAAAAAAGTACTAATATCAACCATGCCACCAAAAAACAATAAAGTATTAGCATATTACAATACGGCTTCGCTTCAAAGTGTCTTCTTTTCTAAGATCCGATGGAAGATTTTCCAAGTCATGCAAAAGGGTAGTTTGGGAAAACTACTGTAGCTTGGAGTGCGATTATCAATTCCCCAAAAAAATTGAAAAATAAGGTTGGAAAGGTATAACTTATACCCTTGCTCTAAGAAAGGTAAAAACTTCATGCTCTCGTCCTCAAAAATTCTACCACGGTTCCCTAGAAATCATAATTGTACATAAACAAAAAAAAAATGTACTAATATCAACCATGCCACCAAAAAACAATAAAGTATTTAGCATATTACAATAAGGCTTTGCTTCAACAACAAAGTGTCTTCTTTTCTAGGATCCGATGGAAGATTTTCCAAGTCAATACGGCTTCGCTTCGACAAGTTTTGGTGGTTGCTATCATTAAAAGTTTCAATAGAAGTTGGCTCTTACACCGTTCTTGATTTTTTTTTATCACAAACTTGTCCATGATTCCAACTAACCAAATAAAATTTAAAAAGAATCAAACTATAAATGGTCTATCTAATAATCAAAATCTACCGTTTCCATATATCCTAGGGCTAAATGTGTAAAGACAAAGAACACCCAAATTACTCCATAAACAATGTATGGTGGACCATTAAGGCACTAAAATGAATGAGTAAAATCACATAATAAGTTTATGAAATTGGGGCTCTATGTAAAATCACATAAGTTTTAGTAAAATCCACAGGTCACCCTATGTGTTCTCTTGATTCTCTACACTCTCTTTTTTTTTTAGTATCTACAGAGATCAGAGCCGAGAAGAGAATAGTCAATGGAGAGACTTCACTCTTCAGGTTATATCTGATCCTCAACCCCTTTTTTCTTTTTGATTAATTACATATCAGTTCACAGATTATGGGATGTGCTAAGTTTAAGACCAAGATTTAAATGCATTGGACTAAAAAAAAAAATTATGGCATGGGCTAAAATGTATCCGTCATTGGGATTGGGTGTTCAAACATTTTGATTAGGGTGTTCAAAATGACAAAATTTTACATGTATTTCTAAATATATTTTTTTTAGGGTGTTCGGGTGACCACCCTCGGTAACCCATGGAGCCGCCTCTAGATTGTCCAACAACTAGATTAATCCACCGGCTAATTAAATTTTTAATTTCAACAAAAAAAATTATTATCGAGCACTAAAAGAACTTAATAGGATAGTGCAAAATCATTTTTTCTATATTTTTTCCAATTTTGTTCTTCTTCAAGTTTTTTTTTTCCCTATTTTATTCTTCTTTATGTTTTTGAAATGATGTCTCATCTTGAGAAAAGAATATATTATTAATTTGTAATTTTGGGTGCCTGAATTATTTACTAATTTCGGCAATACTATATGCACATGTGATTTGAAAGTAGAACCGCAATTTGATTTAAGAAAAATGCTATATGTACCGACCAAAGGGGACCAATCACATATCGACGGCGTCGGAGACTCCCGTGTGCCCAAACGGCGAATCCGAGCTATTCATCGTAATCAGAATCCAAATCCGAGTGGGCCACCGCGAGAATCGAGGCTATCAAACGTCTGTAAGTGCTCGGTCCAAAATCGCTTTTGCGACCCGAAATCACTTTTCCACGCAATAGGGTGATTTTGGATCGAGCACTTACAGCCGTCCGATGGACTTGATCGTTGCTAATAACCTAACCAATTCAACAACAACAAAAAAAATCATGAGATTTTTACCATCCTTGTAGATTTGATTTATCGTACTTATTCAGACATTGACTTTACCTGCATTTGATCACCAATATTGATGATGAATGTGTTAGGAATAGGATTAACCGCGACCCATTTTCCATTATGCAACACCTGCAATCCAGGCACATCATCTTGAAGAAGAATTGTGATCAAGTTCGGATCAGTATGACCCGGTAACCCGAAAGTCAACTCCGGTTCAGGACACGGCGGGTAATAGTTCATAGCCATGTGTTGGCCGTGGTTGCCAAGTTGCTTATCAATGTAATCTGTGTCAAGGCCTAAGCTCTCTGATATGGCTCCAAGCAGTCTCAGTACTAGTCCTCTTACACTGGTGCAATACTCCGCCACCTCCTCCCTACACACGCACACACATGTCATCATCAATAGAAGTACCAGCGTAGCCCGGGGCTTTGCTGTCCCTAAGACGGGTGGCCTTGCCAATCCATCCACGCCGTCCATCTCGGCAATCATGGTTCAGATTCGCAGATGGCATTATTACCCGTATTAACGCATTTTGACCGTAAGAATTTATTAATGAATCTGAACCGTTGATTGCAAAGGGGATGGCTGTGATCGAAAGTTCACAGGGCCTGAGGGACAGCAGAGCCCCCAGTTTCACCAGCGTATATGTACTGTTGTTAAATTAGAAAATACGTGTTGGGATTGACGATCGTGTTGCTCATTTTACATCGGATCATGTCGCATATCGTAAAATATGTTAATTCGTGATATTCTGAAAATGAGTAAATAGTAAATACACGACTTAAAATATTATTTCCGCTTTATATTTGTGTGACTTTTTGTATTTTTTTGAGTTTTATCAATTTGTGTTTGAAGCATGAATAACTCTTCTAGGCTTGCAGCATTAACTGTCTTATAAACGGTGGACCATGAAATTGTACCTGAAAGATGGAGGGTTTGTGGGCCACTCGTGGACATAGTTTTGAAGTGGGTAACAATGGAGTCTCAAGAAATCTCTCCAGTATGCAACTTTCTCCGTTTTGACATTGAAGCTGGTGGAGAGCCTTGTGGTCTTAGAAGGGTCATCTGAGTAGTTCTTCAACCTCTCGCTTTCTGGCAATCGGAAAAACTCCCTAGCTATCCGCATAACATTCTCGATCATCGTCTCCGGTACCCCATGGTTTTTAACCTGATGAGTATCAAAAGTATTCAACATTGGATCAAAATCCATTTTTTACAAGATTAACGCATTCTAAGAATATACTAGGAGTAAACAATATCCAAAAAAAAACGTAATGTTCGCCGTATTTGCATGGCATTCTAGCTGAGATCTATAAAATAAGGATGCCGATAATCTCCGGGCCAAAAGTAGGTCGGAGTAGACCGACGAGTCACTTTTGAGCAACTGGGGAGCTTCTTTTCAGGTGTTCGGACCATTTTACAAGTATCTTGATTCATGCTGATAGAGTCGGTCTTGACTTTTTGAGAACTTAAAGCGAAAATTTAAGATGAGGCCCCTTTTATTGTACTATTGGAATGTATACCAAAATAGGAGGAATACTTGGAACCAGTTTTGAATGTTGACGACTAATTCCGAGTTAAATAGAAATTTTAGATATTTCAACATCGCATGTAATAGATTAAGAATGATGAATGGAAGAAAAAAAAAACACCGCACATATAAAAGAGATTTTAAACCGGTGGCTTGCCAAGGGGAGTTCTCCAATAGATTTTATGAGGATTTGATAAAATCAAGCTCTTGATTTAATCCATTGATGAGGAGATTTCATAAAATCTCACATTTTTGCACTAAAAAATGTGAGATTTTATGAAATCTCTTTACCAATGAATAAAAGTAAGGGCTTGATTTTATAAAATCCTCATAAAATCTATTGGAGAACTCCCCCAAGCCACTTTTGCCAAATTCCCCCCATTTTGCCCCTGCCATTTTTGGCATTATTCTGATTTTGCCCCTATCAAATTTGGCCTGATTTTTCCGTTTTTATTTTTGCTCCGCTCTCTTTCATATGCTTCGTATGGTATTAGATGATTGTGTGGGGCTCAATTCAGGTTCTCATGCAAATTATCCCAGTCGTCTAATGATTTCAAATTAATTGTTTGAGTAGTTTGGTAAAAAGTCATCTTACTAATCTTAAACCATCGATCTAATCTTCAAATCTTTCATTCAAAATTTATGACTCTGAAAATTGAATGAATTTTGAGAAAAGAATTTAACAATCGTGTACTTAGTTCCGTGATTTGAATGACCGATATTATAGGGTTTACACCCGTGACCAACTACTAGCAAAAGTTCAATTCATATTCAAACTAACGAGCACAGAAGTTACCCAAAAAAAAAAAAAACTAACGAGCACAACACTCCTGCATAACACGAGTACATACCACCTAGTACCTGAAAAAACCCGTGGTGTTGGCATGCGAGACCAATCTGTCTGATTACATCGGCGTGGTTAGTGCCGTAGAGGTCCTGGAGATCTATGACTGGAATTCCATTGGAACCCTCAGATTTCTCGACTTCCGTGAGATTTGGACGGTCGGAAATCGGCCTGATGTAATTCGACGGGACATGGTTCACACCAGATACGAGATCAGTCAGCAACAGCTTCATTGTTGACATCAACTATTTTCTTTGTATTCTTAACTTGGTGGGATTCTAATATGCTTTTGGTTTGCCCATCTCTACCGTATATATAGGCAGGGATCGAGAAGATTATTAGCATCTGAAAGGTCATGTTCTCGAAGAAAGACGTGTCATTTTACGGTCCGATTATGTGATCAATTCGTGTGCACCAAATGCATAAGGGGGTTGCGTGGCCGTGGGACACCCTTCTCACACACACAAACGGTCAGAGCTGCTAAAGTTTATTTTAGTCATATTTTGACAATCAGCTCACTAGGATATTATAGTTATAGCTTAATCAATAATTCGCTAATTTTCTGTCAAAGATTTGAACGAAAATTTAATCAAGTCCGTACCGGTATCAACTGATCAGTTTATTTTAAATAAAAACAATTAGTATAATTTTAAGTCCTTAACGATACCCAACTGAGTGAATTTTAAATAAAAACTAGGATTTATCCGTGTCTAAGAGTCACGACCGAGTTAAAATCATAAACAATTATTGAGTTGATATAAGGTGGGTCAAAGAAAGGAAAAACGTACATATGGAAATCCATAAATGTATTTAGTTGTTTTTTTTTGTTTTTGAAGAGTAAAAAATCCATTGATAACGAAATACAGCCTACCCTGTGTAGGGGCGACCTGGGTTTGGAGCCCATAAAAAATGGACTATTTTAGGGCCCCAAATAAAGGGATGTAAGGGCATTTCTAGTGCACTACCTAAAAGAGTATCCCAAAGTGTCTTACCTAGCTAACTAAGCAAAACTCAATAAATGCTCTCTAGTGCACAAAAATTGACTCCCTAAAATCCTAAGTGGCACCCCTCACTCCCTAAAGTGCCCCAAGTCACTACTTAAATTTAGGGAAAGACTTAAGGAGAGAGAAAGAGGAGAGGGGAAATTTTGTGGGACCAAAGAGAGAGAAAGAGGGGAGAGAGAGAGAGAGAGAATGAACATATATAGGTAGGCCATTAAAATGTACTTCTCCTTAGCTACCTAACTAAGTTCTTAGCAATTAAAATAGGGCCTCACATGTGCTTAGGTGTACACTTTAGCAAACATTTTTTAGGTAGTGCACTAGAGATGCTCTAAGTATGTCAAGTATTTAACAAATAGCTCTGCATGGTGTAGTGGAAGGAATTGTGTCATCTATATAGGAGGTTGCGTGTTCCATCCCCTCCTCCTAAATTTTTTGGCGAATAATTTTTGAGGTTATACTAAAATTTATTTTAAGACAAAGAGAGCTACTAGGTTGGAACCCACAACCTTGGGTTCCCACACCATTACAAGCAATGTGTCATTATACCACAAGACCATTTAGTTTCTCATCTTGAAAAAAAAATCATATAAAAAAATTGAGAGGCCCCATTTTCAAAACTTGACTAAGGCCTCATAAATTTCAGGGTCAGGCCTGGAGTGTAACAAGTAGTCAAATACAACTTTAAAAAAAAAACAGAAAACACACTGGAAATACAAAAAGAACACAACCAAATCAAATAAAGAAAAATTCCATTGATAAAATGAAGGCAATTAATTGCTAGGAACCTTGGGATTAAGGAAATCAACTGAAATCAGTTAGCAACCCTTTTTTTTTTGCCATTCGATATACATCAGTGGATGCGGAAGTTAGTGAGTTAGCAACCCCTTTTAAATCGCGCTCCTTTGAATGATGGGAAATACCGAAGTTGAAGGAAACTTCAAAGGAAAAAAAATTGAAAGTAATACACTGAAAAGGAAAACACATATATAAATGTGACCAATAAGGTTGGAAAATGTTTATTTACCATTCATAAGGTCAAAAGATTATATTGGGAAGTAAGTATTCTCTTAATCAGATGGCTATAATCTTATTACAAAAATTAATTCGACAACTGTGTAAAGGGTACCAACCTTAAAGTATTGAATAACTTTACCCTTGCTCTATGAAAATGAAATGAAAAACGTATTTATGTGTAATCAATCCTTTTACATGTAATCACATCAATTGAAAAATAAGGTAGGAAATGTATAACTTACCCTTGCTCTAAGAAAGGTAAAAACTTCGTGCTCTTGTCCTCATCAAGCTCACCTCACAATGGATTGTCCAACAACTGGACTAATCCACCAGCTAATTAAATTTTAAATTTCAACAAAAAAAAATATTATCGAGCACTAAAAGGACTGAATAAAATATTAATAGGATAGGGCGAAATCATTTTTTCTATATTTTTTTTCCTATTTCATTCTTCTTCAAGTTTTTTTCCCCCTATTTTATTCTTCTTAAGTTTTTGAAATGATCTTCACATCATCAGGGGAGATAGTACACGATATCTCATCTTCAGAAAAGAATTTAATTTGTAATCTTGAGTGCCTGAATTATTTACTAATGTCGGCAATACTATATGCACGTGTGATTTGAATGTAGAACCGCAATTTGATTTAATAAGTGAATAAGCCATTTTTTTACTTGGGTTGACTTTCCGACAACTCAAATCCCTGACCAAATAACAATACTCAAGTCCGGCGTGCTGACAGCTGCAATTCAACATCAGCCTAAAAGTAGGCGCCTTTCGGTGTATCTTTTTTATGGACATTAGGGTTCAATATACTCCTATTTTATTTTATTTTCCTTCAATATTACTTGCATAGTTTTTTTTGAAAGACGAAAATTTTATTAATCACTGAAAATACAATAATTAAAAGGGGCAAGAATATAGCAAAACACAGTGTCAAATCCAAGACCCTAACCACGATTGGCAAGAAGCTAACCACATCACCCAAAGGGCCAAAACTCACACCTAATGGACCGAAGCCCAAACCCCAAGGGCAACAATGCCCATATAAGGAAGAATTAAAACCCTACGCAAAATCACCGCATGGAGAGCTGTCGCTGCCGCCACCGACCCAAAACAGCCACCAACGACCGAATAAGAGCATCAATAGCACACGGCAACCACCACCCTCCACGCCAAAGAGCCCAAACCACCAACCATCACCTGGCCACCAGATGACACTACCCGCCGCCGCACCAAATGCCACCAGCGCCCAAAACCACCCCATGGGTCTACAATCACCCAGATCTACCAGAATCGCTTAAAAAACCAGCCATGAAACAGCTTCGAACTCAGTCCAACACCATCTCCACGCAGACCTGCCAACAACCTCCGCACACCGCCACCCAACCACACGACGGCCAGCGCCGGATGAGGGCCCCCATCGCCGTTAGGCATTGCTAAAACCACCTAGGAATGGAAACAGATGGGAGCCACACGAAACACCCCACCCCAAGCCAAACGGACAGACCTCACCGTTAAGCCGAACCAGAACCTCCAAGAGAGAGATAGCCGGCGGTTGGCCTCCAATTAATCATAACCCTCTCACATGTGAAATGTTGTGCTTTACACATAGGAAATATTGTGCCCTAAATTAGGTGGGGACGCATGTGAAAGTATCGTTATTGGAATTGTTGTTGGCGGTTGTGTCTCTACAACTTTTTTTTTTTTTTCGTGAAGAGGCTCAAAAGTCAGAAGCATTATATATATAGTCAAATACAATGTATACACCCTCGTCTCCATTTATTGATTCCTTTTTTAAAAAAAATCACTTAATTAGGGAACGTTATCATTGCTCCTATCATATTCTTTTTTTGGTTATTTTTCTCTTTTCATCCTTCTAGACATCATAATTGTCTCTTCTTCTTTTTTTTTTGTTCCTTGCCGTGCACAAAAATAATTGTCTTTTCTTATTTCGAAAAAGAAGGATAAAAGAGTAAATTCATCAATTTTTACCAATTACTATATTCAAAGAGGGATAATCTTTTTTGAATTAAAAAAAAGTGTGGATTGATACTAAAAATTAGGAAGTACTCCTTCCGACCCCAATTTTTAGTCCAAAAGAACGCTTTTTATTGTCCCAATTTAAAAATGAAAAGAAAAAAATAATGAGTTTACTCTTTACCCTTGTTTTTTGAAAGTAAGTACATGCAATTATGATGCTTTGAAGGGTAAAAAGATGAAATAAACAAATATGACTAGTGTGATAATGATATTCCCCCAATAAGTTGATTTCCCGAAAAAGATCAATAATTTGGGGCGGAGGGATAATTGAAGTTTGTTGTGACGTCACCCATGCAATGTCATCTAAGTGATGTCACCATTCTTAGCAATAATGAAAACGATGTTCTCCTAATAAATTGATTACCCGAACAAAACCAATAACTTTAACTTGGGACGGAGAGAGTAATTGAAGGTTGTTGTGACATCACCCATGCAATGTCATCTAGGTGATGTCATGGATGACCCACAGTGATATGTCACCAATAATATGGGTTGTACTATTTTATGAATGAGCTGATTTTTGTTGAGGTAATTAAATATTCATCCACTTTTTGGATACCACTTCGATTTTCATCCCTCATAATTTATAGACTTATGTTTTCATCCTCTTCTGGTGTGAATTACCATTGTTGCCCTTTCTTGGTATATATATTCCGAAAAAATAGATTTTAGGGTATCACATAATTTTTGAATTCAATGTCAGTTACTTTTGATTAATCCTCTTTCCTCAAATTAAGGAATTTGATGAAATTTGTTTCCTTCTTGAAACTAAATTTTTGGATCAATGTCAGTTACTCCTCTCTCCTCAAATCATGTCAATTTTTTTAATTCAAAGGAGATACTTCTTTTTAGATGATATTGTTTCCTTCTTGTAATCACGGATGAAATTCAAATTTTGTCCCGATTTTTAGGGATGTTTGAAAAAGTGGAGGGATGCAAAGAGGTGGACTTACTACTTCCCCAAATTCCGGATGTTAAATTTTCATAAAATTATCTCAATAGTTACGATACTTTTAGCTTTTTTAGATCATGGTGAAAAACATATATATGAACCTCTACCAATCGGCATGCTTATGGCAAAAAAAAATAACCCTAAAAAATTACTGCACTTTGTAAGTGGTTATGGTAAAAAATTACCCGATACCACATAAATCATGGTAAAAATATTTTGCAAATCCCATGGTAACATGGGTAATTTAGAAATCCCATGGTAAAAACTATTGCAAATCCGGATCTCCTGTTTTTACCATGATACTTTTCGATTATAATGGTAAAAAAACATTATAACGAAAACATGGTAAAATATATTGGATCGGCGAAGTTGGATCAAACACCTATAGTGCACAAAGAAGACCGCAATATAGCTTGTCAAAACTAAATAAAAAAACGTTCAATTGATGAAAGAGTAAGGTAGTAATTTTCTCCAACTCTTTGTTTCGAAAAGAAAATCAGAACTTATAGCACAATTACAATTAATGAAAGTAACTCCAGATTCCAACTCGCCATTCCTCCTTTGGAAGTGGAAAGAGTACACCTGATATAAAAGTCACTTCATCGAAGAAATTGATTTTTCTTCAGAACAAGTCAAGAGTGTTTGGCTGAACCCATCAATTATTCGGTGCCTAACTGCAACTTACCCTACTTAGATCATGAAGTTATGCAGTCTGGTTCAAGAAAACTCCAATAACAGATCTTTGTGAAGAATTGAGATGTCAATTTTGTA
>JAXBDA010005071.1:0-26003 GCA_036023075.1 Gaultheria prostrata
AGATCAGCGGTCGACGATGAAATTATGACGAGAGCTAGAGTAAAGAGGGGGAGGAAGAGATGTTTTCGGACGTGGCCTTTTTTGGTCCACGCTACTCTCAACTGTTTTTGACCGGCAAACTTAAATGTCCACCCCCACCTGTTTTTGAATGAATGAAACCCCAACTGTTTTTGACCCACAAAATTTAATGGCAAGACCCACCTGTGGAGGATACGTGTGGTATTAACAATTCACACCAAGGACATTTTGGGACGAAAAATGAGGCCGAAGAGAATTTCCTTATTAGGTATAGAGGATACTTGAGAGTTGTGGTCATATCCATGCATGACAACAGCCATATCTCAACGTGTCTATGTCCTGCATTTTGGAGGAATAAAGTTTCCACTTGTCGTGTCGCATCCTTGTCCTATGTCCGTAACTTCTTAGTTCCACGTCATCGTCAGTATTCTATCGAGCTTGTGGAGAAGACTTTCTATGCCTTCATATTAAAACGACTCTCCTTTATGGTTTCCAGGTGTCATTTAATCTGTTGAAAATGACTGGTTGCTTGATTTCACTGTCATTCTTGCGCAAGAGTGTGTGCCCTAGGTTGGTAGCCTTAAAAGTGTGTGTTGGTTTCTTCTTGACAGGCATCTGGAAATGTTACGCTTGAAACAGTGCACAAAATTGGACAAACTGGCGTGACTTACATTTCTAGGTAAATTATGTACTCTTATCGAATTCAATGATGATGTTCTTTTGTGGTTTATACAAACAGACATTGGGCCAATAGTTCATATGGTTGATGGAGTTCCAATGTATTGAGATACCAAGAAGTTATGCCGAAATGATAAATGTTGTCCTTCGTATTATGTCATTCATAAGAGGTGGTCCCATATGCAGTTCAGATTAACTGCTCTGAGGTGTGAGAAATAATTTTCAATTCAGTTGTAACAATGCTAAACAAAATCGCAGCACGTTGCAGTGGAGAATGGAAGAGACCTATTTCTAAAATAAGTGGTTCTCTTCCTCTAGAAATTGGCATTAACGACATGCATTAAGTTGTGTGTTGTATCCGTGGTTTATCACTTGTGGATAAGGATGGAGCGTTGTACTGCCACTCCATCTGGCAGTGGCAAGACAGCTCACTCCAGACCAAGTGGCAGTCCCCACTGGTTGATTCTTTAAATAAAGCATATGATTAGAGGAGTTCGTACCTCATAATTCACCTCACATATCTTACATGGTTCTTGGGTCCAAGTTTCTGGCACGGTGGGACAGTGTGAGTCTTAAGTGTAAAATTCATATACTTCTCATTCCAAGGACACGAGGGCATGCAAATATTTGTAGCGTTTTCTAGATGAATATCCAACTAAAAATGTCGAGCACACAAGTCCAAACTAAATGAAAAGTTGATCTCGTCTTGGCATCTTAAAGTAAGTTGTTGGGTCTTCTTCCTTGGTATGAACTAAGATAGAACCTTCATGCAAAATACTATTGAGCAATATTGTTATACTGGAGACAACTGGTGGACGTTCAACTTGGAAATGCAGATGCGCAACACTGTACTCAAGGAGGTTTTATATCAAGTTTAAGTTTGTTTTCTCAGTTCTGGATCATAAAATTTAGAAAACGTTGTAATATTATTTTCATGATCAAAACAATTTGAAATGCCAAGAAAATCACCTTTAGTTTCAAGTGACTTGCCTTTTAGACCATCTGCAATATAGCCCAATTCATTAGAAAACTCAGTCCGTGCACAAAGGGTGAATATTTGCCATCACTTCAATGAAGGGTGGATAAATTGGGCCATCTATAATCATCAACTCAATTATACACCTTTTTTAGTCATTAAGCTTCTACAAATCTGGAGTTGTATGCGATAAAACTCATAAGATGGCAGATTAGCTTTTCTTTACTTAGTATACATGGTTGGAGAATGTATACTAGGATAGTAGTGCTTCTGGACTCATGTACGAGGCCATGACACCAGTTGTGAGACACTAATGACTAAAATGCAATGACTATCTTCACGAGCTATAGCTTATTGCTTGCCAATTGAGTATGGAAAGACTCAATGATCTGGGTTTATCTAGTTTTGGCTAGGTAAGATTGGCAGTTTAGGATGCAAAATATTGTGTTTTATCTTACACCAGGAAGGCCAAAAACACCAAAACAATTGTACAACAGGAATCCTTTCGGTGTTTGGTTAAATGTTGGGATTTTTTACTCAAATTATTTAATGCAAAACTATTTTTTTCGATGCGACTTTCCTTTTAGCTGTCATTAAAATATAGATGCGTATCATTTTATAAAAATTGTTAAATTATTCATGTGTTGGTTTTGCAGTGGTGCGTTGACACATTCAGTGAAGGCGCTCGACATTTCTCTGAAAATCGATACAGAGCTTGCGCTTGAGGTTGGAAGGCGTACAAAACGAGCATGATCACCTTTCTTTTGTGTCCTCCTCCTTTCCAAAAGTGGAGGAATGGAACAAGAAAGGTGGAGCTGTTGAAAGTAAGTAAATACCTGAGATACCTAGCTGATGTAAACCTTTTGAAATGCCATACAAGAGACAACCTGGTGACCTGAAGGATCTTTGGTATTCAGTAAAAGACGAGCATTTCCAAATAGGTCTTCAATAATGCAGTTTGGGATAAACACACAATGTTTTCGATGTAATTTGTTTCGAATGATGCGACTTCTTGGCATTTACTGGAGACAGATGTATGGGCTTAAGATTCTTGGAATTTTTGGATGTTTATTTTTATTGACCATATGCATTTGGATGAACTGCTGATAAGTTTGGGATAAACACACAATAAAAATTTTACAATCGTGTTTGTCGGGGATCAATTATGCTTTTGCAAGGATATGCGGTTTGATACACGAATGGGATTTAGCCGACCCTAACTAATTGGGACACAACCCACTAGCTGAGGTGTTTTGAGTAAAACCATGGTGGATGCTGATGGGTGTGAAGTTGGTGCTATCCTTCTGTTGTACGCAAATACAGGGGACCTTTCCCACAGAAAGTGTATTTGAAGAAAAGCTCAAAACCAGTAATTGAATAACAAGGAAAGTGCCGTGGCAAGAAGAAGGAACTGCTGCAGAGTGGTGTCATGCATCTGTTACTTTCATCTTGAGCCCAGATCTATAGAAGCAAGGTCATCTACAACAAGTTACGAGGGTTAGTCCGGTTGGTTGATGTGGTTGCTCCCAACACAATTGACTAGGTTCGATTCTTAGGGTCAGGCCATTAGAAAGTAATTTATTGTGAATCCCTTTATCATGGTGTGAATGGCTTGTCTTTGACCTGACTAGACATGGATTAATTGAGGTGTGGTGGCCCAGACACTCTGACCGTGGGGAAAAGAAAAAGTTCATCTGCAGCAGACATTTTCCACATTCAGGGTATACTACATCTACCCTTCTACATCACCATTAAGAAAGCATGATGAAATTCCACTTAGGCATTGATTATAGAAATGGAAAAAAGAACCTCATTTGATTTTGTGTTAGAGATTTCTAACCATCCAAAAAAATAATAATAATAATAGAAGTTTGTACTTTTTGTTTTTGACCAATCAAAGAGAGTTTCTAGTTGACATATACTACAACTATTTGAAAGTTTCTTACAAATATAGAATTATCAACCACTAAGAAATAGCGGTTATTGACCATTTTCATTATTTCATAGTTGAAAGCACATATTTTATGACCAGAAAGGAAAATAAGAACAAAAACGGTTTTAAAGAATTTGTTGTTGGGAAGGACAATTAGAAGAAATGAATATGTAATGTTTAACTATTTCGTCTTATAGCTCTAGCCCCCTTCATTCAGAACTGTTTGTTGTTCAGGAAGTTCTTAAGTGATCTTTAGCTCATAATTACAATGTCGTACACATATTTTCTGACTGCTTTAATGTCATTATGCAGATTGCAGGGAGGATTGGGTGTCATTAGACTTGTTACAATCACGCTTTTTTACTACACAACATCAAGGAAGAGATTTCGAAGTTGACTTATGGTCGAATATCCAAGGCTTTCCGAAAAGAGATCCAGCGGGCTCATGACCTTGCCCAGCACGCCAATCTCCTCTTTTGTGCGCCACCCGGATACAAGGGATGGCGGAGGATAAAATCTTTTATGTTGTTTTTTGTTGTTGTTTTATTTAGTTTGTGTTGTTGTAGGCGGTTGTAAACTCTAATAGTTTAAAGCAATTCCCTCTATTCTTCATCGGAAAAAAAAAGAGGATAAATTCAGTTCAAAAGAATCCATTTTTTGGTTGGTTACCAAGTCCAATGAGTATGTTTATTAATATGAATTCATTTTTCTCTCTCTCGTCAAATGTAATAGTCTAGGGAGCAAGTTCTATTCACTGGTTAGTTAGGGAAATGAAGTTTTCGCGTGGGTTTTCCTAGTACAATTTTTTTTTGGACGGCCAGGAGTGTCCGGGCCAACTTACACACACCTCGACTAATTTCATTCCCGTTTTGGTCAAAATTAGGTCATTCATACCGAGAATAAGACATCCAAAAGAAAATATACTTTCTTACGACTTGTCCTACCCAAAACCACCAACTAACCGGACTAATCTTTGGACTTTGGCTTTCCTAGTACAATGAATCCTGATCCCATTGGCTTTCTTGCCCACCATCTGAGAATATTATACCAACGAGGTAAGTTGCGTACACAAGCAAAGGATTAGGTTTTTTTTCTCTTGTTTTGTCCAAGCCCCCAATTTGAGAAAAGTGAAAAGACTCTGCTTTCAACTTTTTGATCCATTCTTTGCCTAACTGAAGTACCTAATGGAATTGAAGTAGCTTTCCATCACCGACCCTTTCTTCGTTTGCTCATCTCTTGAAATTTGTGGTCGTGATAGCTTGTTGGGTAATTCAAGTAAATCTTTCAAATCAATAAAAATTTGACAAAAGTGAAAGAGTAACCATATTCAATGACGTATATTAACCAGCCGAGTAATTCTTTATTCATCTAAAAAATTCAACGTTTCGTATGCTCTCGATTAGGGTAAACACGGACCGGATTGGTGCGGTCGTTTGATTTGCCGATTAATTGTATGGGATTTGATTTACCGTACTAATTCCGAGTTATTACACGTTTGGTTCCCGAATGATTGTGGGGATTAGTAATCCATGTATTAATTTTATTCCTAGATGGAGTACTAAATAATCCTATGGGAGAGTTGGGATTGGGTAGGATTAACAAAGAAGAGATTGATTTCAATAAAATTTGAATGATATTAGCATTGTTCTCAAAAAAAAGTATCTACAAAATTGTTTCTTACTAATCATTTCTGAACAAATGTTTCTCAATTTTTTTTAAAAAAGATTGTTGTCAAAACTTTCTTTGTTTGAAAAATGTTTTCAAAAATAGTTTTTAAAAGCACATTTTTTGAACAATGTGTTTTTTTTAAAACACTGGTTTTCGATTTTTTTTTTTTTGCAACATATATCTCATTTGATAGCTCTTGATGAGTTCTATTAAACGAAATTTCAAAATTATAAAAAATATTATAGATTGAAAGATATAAGCAATTGAAAAATAGCACGAATATATATAAATAGACAAAAAAAAATTGGGACGGAAGAGTGTCTCTTCATTCGTGTAACCCTAGCTAACTTTTGCTTTGGATGTCACTAGGTCGAGAAGGTGGAAGTTCAAAAGTTATTCCACCTTCTCGACCTAGTGACGTCCAAAGCAAAAGTTAGCTTGAGTTACACGAATGAAGAGACACACCCTGTTTAATTGGGGCCTCTATTTTTCTCTCAAACTCGGGATCAATAGTGGGTCCGGGATTAGTAATCCAGGACCAATCTATTCTGGGCTCTTTATCCCCATCCTAAGGGCTCGGTTGGGCAGCCGAATAAGGAATCTTGGACTTTTTAATCTCGGGCCCACGAGGATGGCTTCGTTTGGGAGCCCATTTGTAACCCGGGCTATTTAATCCCCCTCCTATTTAATCTGGGCGGATAACTCCTTCCTAATTCGGGTCAATCCACCTCAAACCCTCTTATTTATCCTTATGCCCTCATTTCAACTACAAACCAACCAACTATTTTATTGCCTCTTATTACCAAAATTTTCCAAACTAAGTAGCATTACTTAATCTCCCTCCATAAATGTCATATCAATATGGGTCCAGTACTTCCATAAACAATACCCCCTATTATTTTATCTCCTCCCAGTATTTTATCTACCAAAAACTAATCTCGCATCCAATCGAGTCGTTAGGGATGAAATTAATCCTAGGATAAATAGTTTAGGACTACCAATTCGAGGATTCTTAATCCCGTCTGTTTCAATTCGAAATTTCAGTAATAGGACCATTACGAACTGTTACAAAAAAATGAGAACAAAATCTGACAATTATATATGCACAACCTGACCACAAACTTACTTCAAGACCAGTCTGATTTTGGTTCGGTTCTAATTCTATCCTATTAGCATCCAAACAGTGTTTCTGCAAAGAATACTAGCTTTCGAAACAATACATAAATTTTTGCACAAAACAACTCATAAGACAATTTGAGATTTTCATTGAGATTCAAAATATTTAAGAAAATGGTCTACAAAAGCGTCCTTGATGATCAATATCTCTGGTGATTAATTACAGTCTTGTCTAGCAAATTTGATATTGACAGTAAATAAATACCGAATAATAATAGTAATTTACAAGAACAATTAACTTACCAAATAAAGATATGCATAGTGAACTTTTTTACCTATGGACATATGATATTAAATGGTTTGATTCGGTTCTAAACATGGTTTCCAAGTCAATATTCAATAACTACAATTAGTCGAGGTGCGCATGAATTGACCTGGCCGAGACACCTGAGTTATCAAAAATGATTTGTATGGGTTATAAGCGAGCTAGGAACTTCATTCCAATGCAATTTTGGAGTGCATAAGCAAGGATCAGAGCCGGTTCTAAGGTTTCGGAGGCCGAAAGCAAAGTCATAAAATTAAATGGGCCTCTATATATTTTAAAGCTAATTTTGTTTAACAAATATTCATCATTAATAACCATTACAAAAAGTTCACAAATGCAAAAATTATAACATATCATAGCACCGGAAAAAAAAAGAAGCAAATACGTAGAACACTTCAAAATCTAACATTTGAAGATCGATATGCTCGCATTTTTTTGCTGCAAACGTAGTAATTAAGTCTCGGTAGTCAAGCTTCTTCACCAAATCTTTCTCAATTTACAACATAACCAATTCATTTAATCTTTCTTGAGACATTGTTGAATGTTGACCAAATGTAATTTTTGATCAATTTCAACTTTGTATTGGGCTTGTTTATACCTAGCTATATACAAAAACTAGTTGGACTATATATATACATACATAAAAGCCTAATATATTTGGGGCCCCTAATTTTGGGCCCCTTTGAAGGGCCAAAAGCCCAGGCTTTTTGGGCTTTGCCCCAAAGCTAGTACTGGCAAGGATGGGGCAAGAGGAGGTTAGTAAGGGCTGTCACCCCTGCTACTATTTGAAAAAATCCTGAAATATATATATTATCAAATTATATAGCCCCAAGCCCCCGACACCCTATGCAAAACATCGATCTACTTTCATTTGGTCTTTTGGCCTAAATTCCGTGACTCCTCAATACTCAATCAAATCCTCTTTTTTAACGATTGAATGCACTTCTAGAGTGCCATATTTAGTACCGAACTCTTGCTCCTGTATCGAGGATCATCGAAATAAGCAACAATACTATTTCTACGGAAAATACCATTTATGGGTACGTCAATTGAAACATCTGAAGAAGGCATTAGTTCTTTCTCTCCTTCTTGAATCGATTGGAGTGGGATAATGAATCTATTTCTTCGTCTCTTTGCCAATAAATCGAAATTATCGTGGAGAATGGCAGGATATATAAGATTATAATAGACCGTGCCTACGATTCGATTAAGTTTTGATTAATCAGGAATCATATCCTCTTTTTTACCAGAAAAACCTGAACTAAATAATTTATGTCGCGCTTGATCATTAGTCGATGAGGGATTTGAAATATCTCTTCGCTTGACAGAAAGAGAATGAGTGTTCATTTGATCTTGGTCCTGGTGGAGCGAAAAAGAGGTTGTACTGAATCTGCGGCTCCATCCCAATGGGCCCTATTCCGCTAACTCAAAAAAGTCAAAAAAGCCAGCTCATTCCTAAAATCGAGATAGTCACTCTCTCACAATACATCACATAAAAAGTCGTGAAAAGCCAAAAAACCAAAAAACTCTCTTAGCGGAACACCCCCAAGTAATGATAAGTTTATCGAGCCATATATTCTAGAAAAAGTAACGAGATTTATGACGAACTGAATATGCGTATAAATACAGTTTGTTGGTTTACCAATGCATGCAAACGTTTTTTCAAAGCAAAACCTTTGATTTCTCTTTTCCATGTTGAGAAAAATATTTAGAAAAGTAAGACGGGGTGGGGTACAGAAGAAGTTGAAATTTAGAAGCAGGAAAAGTTGTAAAGAAAAGAAATTAGTAGCAAAAGGCATGGAAAAAGTTCGAAACATGTTTGATGACTGGTAGATGAATGGAGGAGGGTTTGAATTAATCAACTACTTTAACAAAAAGTAATCTAAACTTGACGTCACCCCTTATCGATTAGGCAACCTTAATAAGCAAATGGACTGTATCCAGATTTAAGAAAGGGAGAACAAAAGCTTATATCCTTATAAAAAAATAGTATATCACCGATGCGATCACTATGAGAAATTGTGACCAATTCAGTTGGTGTAACCATAATGTATCACCAATCTCTGGTTTGACGACTCGAATTGGAGCTGGTGGATCAATATTCGATATCCTGCGTGGTTCAGTTCTGATGGTCCGGCTGCCGGAGTTGCGGCGGTTGTTGTGTTGAAGAAGCATGGTTGATTACTGATTAGGGTAGGTTATGGGTTTCTTGGGCTATGCCTCACCCATTGTTTGGGCTCTTTGGATGCTATGAGCTTTATTGTTTTATCCGGGCATTTTAGGCTCGCAGTTGTTCGTAACCACTTTAATGTTTTATTCGGACACTTTAGGCCTTCAAATGTCAAGGGCTTTGTCCTTTTTTATTGTATTTACCAACTATTGGTTGGAATCATTCCTTTAATAATATGTTACTTTTGCCGATAAAAAAAAATATTCGATATATGGTAATTTTAGTTGACTAATACTACACCTCTGGTTAAAAATAAATTATGAGAAAAAGTATATTTGTCTCCCTTTTTTCCTTTCGTGTGTAACATACCCTCCCAACAATCCTAATGGGATTCTCTACAAAGTCATCATGTGGGCCAGAAAGCCCAGCACATCACAGAAGCAACCATACAAATTGAAATTTGGTACATTCACCTTTCCTTTTTCCTTTCGAACATCATTAGAAATCAAAGACGCACCTCCAACCCCTACAGCCTACAGCATACTTTCTCAAGAAACCTAAGGTTCTAGGGCTAGGTGTTTTTCTTTCAAGTGACTTGTTTTTATCCTAAATGAAGTGAATGATTACAACATATAAGCAACAATTGTAGACATTATATGTCGAAAAATAGGAAACCTAAAAGCACGCAAAAACCTTTTTGAAATTTGGGATTGAGACGCTATATCCTCGAAATATACGGCTAGCAATTTCGTGCTTTGTGCTTTCTCGCATCACATCCCGCAAAAGAAAAAGATACGGGAAAAGGGGTTATGATTTCCACCGCTGAGATGAAATCGATAAATTAGCTAGGTTCTACATGGGTTAGGTGTGAATTTCATTTAGTGGAAACATATATGAATATATTATACAATGCAAAAAATATAAGATTATGTAGGATGTATTCCTTTCATATATATGTAGATATTTATATGTATAGAATGAGGGGTTGGTGTTTACTTACTTCAATTTGAGAAAAAAAACCTAAACTCGTGGATATATGGGTTTTTCTTTAGCCAGGATTCCAATTAATGGACTTTTTAAGGCACTTTAAAGAATGTGCACATCACATGTAGGACCCTGTACCCAAATTTGGCGGTCACATATGCATATGAAGAGTATGGAATCCCTGACATACAAAAGAACAATTTCCTCACATGGAGATGAGTCATGAATGATGATGATGAATAAGAAGAAAAGGAAAAAAAAAAAACTTAGGGGTTGTTTGATCAATACTCTACTCTTTTATAGTATCGCATTGAGATATGAATGTGTATGTGTAGGATTGATGTAACTTTTTATTTCAGTGGGGTTGCACAAAATACCAATTAATAAATTGGACACTCCAATTTTTGTCACAACCACTAAAAAAACCACTTTATTTTATACTGAAAAAGTTTTGGGCACACAAGAAAAGACCAAGAAATTAGAATAAAAATGTCCGACATAGTGATATGAATGTGTGTAGGAATTTTTTGGTGTTTGGGTTAATTTCCACGCATCTCAATTAATTTTGAGATTTTAAAGTTGACGACCGAGCAAATTATTTCGAGACTCCAAAGTTTGAAACATTTGGCCTTTGTGATTGGCCAAATCGTTGGAGGCCGAGTATGCGTAGGATTGATGTAACTTTTTTGAGTGGGGTTGCACCGAAACAATAAATTAGAGCCTCCAACAACCAAATTTATATATTTTACACTAGAGATTTGGGCACAGAAGAAAATGCCAAGAGAGGGGGCAGAGAAAAATAAAAAGCCCACATCTTTCGGCACACACATACATTCACAGATTGTTGTCTTCCCCACTAAACCAAATGGCCAACTAAAAAGGTTACCAAACCCTATCTCACTATATCCCTCCCCATACCCAATAATCCCATCCTGTACACTAGCTTTTTGGGTACTCACCTTTCAGCATCCCTAGATATAACCAAAAAAAAAAAAACCATTCATCAACTCAAAAGGATGTATATGTGGAATTTTAAAGGAATTCAATTTTTAAGAAGACAATTTTCTAGCAAGAAGAACATCCAAATCGGCGGATCATAACCGGCTGAGACAAAATTTTACTACTAAGACTGCTAGAGCCTAGAGGCAAGCCAATGAGCAACTCAGCACCACACAAACAACCATCTTCTTGAAGCCGCCCAAACCTTGATATCAACCACCATGGGACCAATCTCCCAAGGACACTAAACTTTCGAGTTATTGATTCCTTTCAGTCCGATTCAAATACAACCTCTGGGATGTTCATCGTGGAAACAACATATGCAATTCGCAAAGCTCTCGGTTTACTTGGTTAACCATTCACCAAGCGCCTGATCTAGTGATTGAGTTGTTAATTACTTGGTGTTATAGTTGATTTAGGTCTAAAAGTTTTGAATTGTGTATACTGCGTAATTATGCGAGATGTACCTACTATGATTATGTTACAAACTCATGGGTAGAACTCACCCTTGAAAACCGGCTTACAAGGGGAGGGTGCCCAAGAGCTTATATAACACAAGGCCAAGCCCATACTAGGCGATGTGGGACATTAGGATCATAACATACCACCACACTCCGCATCCGACGACCACGGCGGCCCACTCTATCGACACTGACCCAATGGTAGCCTTTTCCCATTTTGGGCGGCTCCACTCATCTATCAGTATTCAATACCTTCAGTGTTTTAATCCGGCCTATAGGTCGCCCCCTCCGCGCCTCAGATCGCAGCGTAGTGGCAGGCTCTGATACCAATGTTACAAACTCATGGGTAAAACTCACCCTTGAAAACCGACTTACAAGGGGAGGGTGCCCAAGAGCTTATATAACACAAGGTCAAGCCCATACTAGGCGATGTGGGACATTAGGACCATAACAGATTATGTCGGAGAGCAATATATCTCCTTAACTAGAGTTAACCACTTCTAATAGCCTATCCCATAGATGCCCACTTTGAGGGCCCTTGGTGCTTAGGTTAGGGTTCGCTTTGTTACAATATACACATAAAAGGAGAGAGATAGTAGGAGTATCTTTTTCATTGCAACTCAATTTGGAGAAATAGAATAGCCATGAAAAAGGATAACGCTAATCTATAGGTATTTGTTGCTAGCGAATGACCTATTTAATTGCCAACAAGAACTTGGTAAGCCTATGATGACAATTTGGGTACAATGGTTTTAGGGCAAGACTTTTCTCAAAAGAACTTAATTATCCTAAAGATCCTTCTAGTGTCAGCCAAATCGGGGGCTATCACTAAGAACACCGGTCAAAAAATATTCTTACTGATAGTCCATTGGGCTGACTTTAGATTTTTCCTTATCTTAATTATGTGTAATTTATATTTATTACTTAATTATCGTAATTATGTGTAATTTATATTGAGTATCACATGTCATATCTTCTCCTTCACGTTTAAATTTAAGGAAAGAATGAGCTACTAAACAACGTATCCTTGTGCTTTAAACGTAGATTATGCCATTACTAGACAGACTCCGAATAACAAATTCTTATTCCGATTTATGTTGACTGAAATACATTGTTCTTCAAAATAAAATTACATAATTAAATAGTCTTTTTTTATTTCCAACCCGTAGGCTTATAAAAGAGAGGAATTTGGCAATTTTACCCTCCAATTGGAATTTGGCCTATTGGTTTTCTTGTAATTTTGCCTCAATGCTATGCCTTTTTGGTCTTTTGGCTATGTATGGCTAAATTACGCATTTGAGTCCCTGGAGGTTGTTGCTTTATGGATTTGAGTCCCTAGAGTTTGTTGCTTACGCATTTGAGTCCCTAGAGTTTATTGCTTTTCCATTTCTGATCCCCTTTTTAACGGCTGGTGTGAAAGTCTTTGTTTTTGGAATTCGCGTCATGCATGTGACAGATGTCTATAGTTTATCCCAGACTTCTATAACTTAGCTGGTTGCACATCCAAGCATATTTCAGTATGAGTTCTTTTTAACCTCCCTCAAAGCAAAATCTGAATTAAAATACACGGGTATAAAACTAGTGCTAGACACGAGGCCTTATTTGAGTTCCTGGAGGTTGTTGCTTTACGGATTTGAGCCCCTAGAGTTTGTTGTTTACGCATATGAGTCCCTAGAATTTGTAAGCCAAAATACACACATGCATCACACTCGTGCAACGCACGAAGCCGTTAAACTAGTTATCATAAAAGAGAATTGCACCTATTTTATGAGAAGTTGGATTAATCAAGAAACAGTTGCTATGACTTTGGTACAAGGAAGAATTCGAATTTTACACCGAATACAACCCGAACCAAGTTGGTGGGCTATGACTATGACCAACTTTATTACTCCTACAAAACGCGCTTATGGCGCCGAGAAGCAAAACCAGCGGGTGCTCTCACTCGCGTCGAGTGAGAGTGGTTGAATTTCGTACTAATTACTAGTAATCCATTTCCAACAAATCCAAATCAAAAGATTGTAAGCTGATGACTGAGCAGCCAAAAATACTTTAATCCTATAATAATACTAGTAATATACAGTCATTCTGACCAATGGCTGAGAACTATTTTCCCATGCTTTGCCTTTTGTTTTCTTAATAAAAAAATACTCCTAATTCTAACAAATAGCTGAGGGAAAAAGACTCTGCAAGCATATTTTAAACTAAAGGTTAGACATAGTATTAAAATATATTGTGTGTACACTGTGCAGTCCCATGAATTGTAAGTTTTGTATTGTTTTAGTCGCGTCAACAATTAGAGCCGTTCAAATTATTCATTTCATAGTATTTTGTGATTATTTTATCGGTAGCGAAAAATGGATGGTCGATCACTGTAAAATTATCGAGAACGTTTTGATTTTGATCATGCAGTTAGCAATTTTCAATGATTTTTAATAGATGGAGACAATCACTCGGATTAGAAATATGAAATCCTGATGGACCTTTGTAAACACTTTGAATCGCCAAGCGAAATTGTATTAGGGATGGATTCGCTCAACATGACAATAGGGGATTATCACATGAAAGGATGTTAGTTGCAGAGGGAGGTATAAGTATAACACGGTGTTCCTATCATGTGATGATCTCTTATGTGGTTTCTCATGTGATGTGAAAGAAAAATCATTCCGATCTAATTTCACAATCCAAAATGTTCATGTAGTAATCCTTGATCTATTTAACGTCCATGCCAAGAATCAAGTTTATTGAAGAGTGGTAAAAACTTCATCTAATCATATCAAAATAAAGAGAAAAAAGCCGGTTAATGTCTATTCCTTTTGTGACGGATATGACTCGTTCAAATCGATAATAATTTCCAATGAACCTAAACTTATTGCATGCTCATTAAACCCATTGAGACTTATCAAATGAGCTATTCGGATCGTCAAATGGACTTGCGATCGGTCCCATTTTGCTTCACACGAGGATTATCTTCACGAGAGGATCTTGACCCACTTCACGGTAGGATTGGTAGATTGGGCCGCAGACAAGTTGAGCCCTAGACGTAAAGCCCTAGAAGAAAGAGAATAGAATAGTACTCCTATATAGTTAAATAGGGAGAGAAAGGTAGGAGCAGGCAGAAGAAGAAAGAAAAAGATATCCAGAGAGAGAGAGAGAGAGAGAGAGAGTGGATGTGTATGTATTGGTGCAATCCAATAGGAGGAGAAAATACTACTTTAGTACCAATTGTTTTGAGGGCATGAAAGCGAAAGCATTGCCGGGTGGAATGGGAAAAGAGGCAGACAAGAGTGAAATGGTGGTTTTGTGCAAGAAGAAGAAGAGCTTTGAGCAGCAGTTTATGAAGATCCGAGCCGATATCGATTCCATTAGAAAAGGAAATTACTCATCCGTACTCT
This sequence comes from Gaultheria prostrata, assembly GCA_036023075.1. Lineage (NCBI taxonomy): Eukaryota > Viridiplantae > Streptophyta > Magnoliopsida > Ericales > Ericaceae > Gaultheria > Gaultheria prostrata. The sequence goes on from JAXBDA010005071.1 coordinate 14,721, forward strand.
CCCTTTTCCTCCTTTTCATTCTCAGTCTCTTCGTACTTTAAATCTCTCTCTCTCTCTCTCTCTTGATTCACTTTCTACATCTACAGATTACAAGTTACCCTAAAATCAGTTTGTTTTCTGGTTAATCTTGATCTGAAAGGTTTTCATTGATACTTTTCTTCTTTACTTATATAGACCTAATCCAACAGTTCTTTACTTTTAATTTTCAAGATTCACATCTGGGCTATTATTGGTATCTGATTCTTGGCTCTTTTTGTACTCTGGATCTTGTTTGTGTATGCTTGGATCTAGTCTTTGATGATCCTGGGATCGGTTAGTTGGGTTTAGGGTTTCAATTCCTGTGATAAGTCGATCCAAAAAACGAAAGTAAAAAACTGAAAAATATTATATAGAGGGTGCTTCTTGTTGTTTGGGGTCATTGTTTTGTGTCGTCATACTAACAGGACTAGGGTTTGGTGTAAATACTATTCACTTTGCGCAAACTAAGTGCAAACCATCCATTACCTCCTTTGATATTTTGTTGATTGGAGGAGGGATTTTGATTTTCTCAAAATTAGTACTAGTAATCAAAACCCACCTTTTTTCTATTGGGTTTCATAACTTTGAGTTCTGTTAATCAGGTCGGGTCGTTTTTTATACCAACAAATCGGATAAAGTTTAGTCTAGTTGTAGATCTTGTAATTTTCACCTTTATATTAGGAGGAGGAGAAGAGTGAGAGAGTTTTTTCTTTTTTCTTGGCGGCGAGTTGGTCAGAATAATTGTTGGTTCATAACTTTCTATGGGAGTACCTGATAATTCTTTACTAGATTTGATAGAGAAAGTCAGGTCTTGGATTTCTTGGGGAACGAGCGATCTAAATTCTTTCTCCGGCCAATTTGAGATGGCTGATAACAAAGGGAAAATGTGTAGTCAGTGCGAATTGTCATTCAAAGAGACTAGCCTTCAGTACCATTGCCAAAGCTGTCGTAGGATGTTTTGTGCAAATTGTGTGTCGGGCTACAGGTCTGTGGATGCTTTGCCAGGTGATACAAAAAGCTCTTTGGATGCTGGTGTGGTTGATATCATTTCATGCAAGTTTTGTTCTGAGATACGTATTCGGAATGAAAGGGGCAGAAAGTACAGTGATAAGATTTATCCTGCGGAGTCTCCCCGGCAGAGTCCTGAACCGAAATCTCCATGTTTTAGTGGTGAAAGGTCGTATGGTTATTCCCCTGATGCTATGAGAAGCAGTGTTACTTCATTTAATGGCCACCCATCTCCAGTGTCTGTTTGCCATTCTCCAAACAGGTATGCATAATGCTTTATGTCGTATGGTTCTTCTAAATATTTTGAGTACCGTGTTGGCCGCTGGAAACTCGGCTACATGCTTGTGATTTGTGTCCGACATGTTTAGTTTGAAATTCACCTAGCAAGCATATTTTGGTATTCTGAATTTTTCATTCACTATCATGGAGCTTTTATATTATGCATGAAATGCTTCAAGGACTTAGTAAACATTATATTTTGTAGGAAATGATAGTCTAAGTTCCCATTTCTTTGATACATGAATTAGATATATCTGACACTTTTGCGTCTGAGTTTGGAAACCATACCCAAGTTTTTTGTAACATATCATATTTATTCTGTCGAAAACTGTCTGGTTTTCAAGATCTTAATCCTTGTACAAAATTTACACAATTTGCATACTGGCATAAGATTGTTAATGAACTTGTATGCTTGAGAGTTTGTAACTTTATTTGCCTAGATAGGAATTGAATTTTGTTTCTGTTAATTTCTTGATTAAAAGTTCCAACCGATGTGCGGATGATATCCAATGGGGGTTAATACTGTTTACAAGGAATTGATAAAGTTCTAGTATCATTTTGACCAACCATTTCCTTCCAACTTGTTAGAACTTTTAGGTTTCCAAGGGTAAGTTTCCACTAAGGTATTTTCGGTATTCTTGGACTACAAGTTGTCAAATCAGTGGATGTATCTGAGGAGAATGACTTGTTGATTTGATAATTTGTAGGCCAAGAATACCGAAAATACCTTAGTGGAAACTCAGCCTAAGTCCTGGCATAAATTTCTTCGTTGGGGGCATGCTTTGTGAATAATGTGATTGTGAATGTAGGAGTGATGAAGAGGCAGAGGATCCCGCAACAACCTTTTTCAGCACATCAGGTGACTTCTGTGATGACACTTTGGACGTAGATTCAAGTAGCGTTTGTTCTAGACATGACTTTTACAGTTTTAAGTCAGTTGGATCTAGTCCTTCTGACAGCTCCTCTAGGATTCATATTAGTTCCAATAGAGTTGGGCAATTTGTACAGAAGGGGCAAGGGGGAACCCCTAGGTCTCATAATGACGGTCGCTTTGATCATGATACAATGGCTGTTTTAACAAGGCCAGAGAGAGGGACTGGGAATCCCGAAAATACTAAGGATTGTGGTGATGATTTGTCTATAGTCCCGGACCAACGTGAAAAGTTGCAGAAACCATTGGATTTCGAAAATAATGGCCTTATATGGTTTCCTCCACCACCCGAGGATGAAGATGATGATGCAGAGAGCAATTTCTTTGCATACGAAGACGATGATGATGAGATTGGGGATTCGGGTGTGGAGTTCTCATCCAGTAGTACTCTTGCTAGCATGTTCCCGGCTAAGGAGAAACAGAATGAGGGACACAAGGAACCTCTGAGAGCTGTGGTTCAGGGGCATTTTAGGGCTCTTGTGTCGCAGCTGTTACAAGGGGAGGGAATCAAGGTGGGAAAAGAAAACAGCAGGGAGGACTGGCTTGATATTGTTACCACAATAGCATGGCAAGCTGCAAATTTCGTCAGACCAGACACTAGCAGAGGAGGAAGTATGGATCCAGGCGATTATGTTAAGGTTAAGTGTATAGCATCAGGAAGTCCTAGTGAGAGGTAAGATTTCTGTTCTTTTTTCTTTGGTTTAGGTAATTGTTGTTGAGGATCTTTTTGTTCCTGTTGTTTTGTCGCACTTGTGTTTCTCAAGTTCATATGCCGGGTCTTAAAATCTTTTATCTGGTGGCATGCATGCAGCACACTTGTTAAAGGAATCGTTTGTACAAAGAACATTAAGCACAAGCGCATGACTTCACAATACAAGAACCCAAGACTACTTATTTTGGGGGGTGCACTCGAGTACCAGAGAGTTCCTAATCAACTGTCTTCTTTTGAGACTTTGCTGCAACAGGTTTTTAACGAAATTGACTTGTTGATTCATCTTTCTATTGTGATTTTCACTTTTAGTACTGGATATAAGCAATGTTCTTTAAACAGGAAATGGATCATCTGAAGTCGGTTGTATCAAGGATTGAGGCACATCGTCCAAATTTGCTGCTTGTGGAGAAAAGTGTGTCTTCATATGCTCAGGAGTATTTGTTAGAAAAGGAGATTTCTTTAGTGTTGAATATGAAGAGGCCATTATTGGACCGCATAGCCAGGTGCACTGGTGCTCTTATAACTCCATCAATTGATAACATATCTACCACGCGGTTGGGTCATTGCGAACTCTTCCGGTTGGAAAGAGTATCAGAAGAGCTTGAGAAAGGCAACCAATCTAACAAGAAGATCTCTAAAACATTGATGTTTTTTGAAGGTTGTCCCAGGCGACTAGGTTGCACGGTAATATTTATTTCATAAGTTAATATTTTCTGCTCTAATTCATTGGAATTTGGAAACTTGGAAGGTATTATGTTCATTACGAGATTGTTTCCTCACATACGATTAGATTGAAACATGGCCAGTACGCACCTCTTGTTCGCTTTCTTGTGAAACCCTGATAGTATTTCGCTTGTGTTTGGAGATGCACTTTAGTAGCCAGACATCCCTTTTTTTTTTATAACTTAATCGGACTATGCTGATTAGGACATTTTGTGGACAATTCTACCCTCCTTTGTTGGTTTTTCCCACATGTGAGTTTAAGGGTATGAGACTTGGCTTTGCAATTGGGTTGTTGGATTTACTATGAGATAGGTTCTAGCTCTAAGAAGAATGCTTGGTTTAGATAACTCAATTCTTGATCGATACGTTCAGGAAAAAGATTCTATTTTGTAGTGAAGAAAAATTGTCATATAGACCTGACTCCTGAGACCAGGGAGGGAGAGATACAGAGAATTTCGCAAGCATGATAATTTGCTTATGTTGCTACCGTGCTTACGATATGGGTGATGGCTGGTGGTGCTTGTATGGCAGCGCCACCAAAAATGAATATCAGGTCTACCAGAGTACATGAGGGTGTTGTTGATGGTGCCATAGGTGGAGGCAGCGGTGTCGCTAGTTGGGGTTAGGTCACTGAGGTGGAGGAGATCTTGGTGAGTGCAGTAAAAAATAGTGGAGAAGATGAAGAAAACATAAAGAAGATGAGTACCTGCACCGGTTCTGCTTTTTGTTCCGAACTCCCGATGTGGCTAAATGTTCCACATCTTGAACCATTGGGGATTCATGTGGTCTAAGCTTAACCATTGAGGGTAAAAATGTAAACCTCTTTAAAAAAGCTAGTGGATTTAGAACTTTAAGTTGTTCTATTTTACCAACCGCACAAAGTAAACCCTTGGAATAAAAAAAACTGTCTTTTCTATATTTTTATAGATAAGTTTTTTGTTCCCCTTTCCCAGTAACCCCCCCCCCCCCAGGCTGCCTACACACACCCCACCATATTTTGTAACAGCAGGTTTTCATTATTTTGATTTTTGGTGTAATTGCTAAGAAACTCATTATATTCTTTACATCATATATATGCTATTTTGATTTTTAGGTACTGCTGAAGGGCTCGTCTCATGAAGAACTGAAGAAGGTTAAACATGTCGTACAGTATGCAGTTTTTGCAGCTTATCATTTATCCCTGGAGACTTCCTTCCTTGCTGATGAGGGTGCTAGTCTTCCTAAGATGAAAATGAAGCCTTCAATGGCCATCCTGGAGAGGACAACTGCTGATAATCCCATTTCAGCTATTCCTGATTCTGTCTGTTCTGTGAATTACCAAGCACTAGCTAATGACCATGATATTGATGACGGATCCCCAGGTCCCAATTTGGATTTGGGAGGGCAGCAATCGTTCTCTGATCTTCTTAACGCCGGTCAAGATTTGTTTCCTACCTCGATGGAGTGTAGAGTTGGATATGATGCATGTGATGATAATTTGGCATCTAGTGTGCCTTTGGAGGGTTTTAATGGCCTCGGTGTGTGTTCTTCTGAGATGGGAAGTCATGCGCGGCAGGAATCATCGGAAACAACAGATCAAGAGAAGCGACTGAAAGAAGTTTTTGAACTTGGTGAACCCGACAGGGTTGATGAAAATGACGTCTCAGGTGAATACTATTCAGCGGCAGATAGTCAGCAGAGCATATTGGTATCTTTTTCTAGCTGTTGTGTGCTAAATGGAACTGTATGTGAACGCTCTCAACTCCTTCGCATCAAGTTCTATGGCTGTTTTGATAAACCGTTGGGGAGGTATCTTCAAGATGACCTGTTTGATCAGGTAATAAATTCACGTTTTATTGATTTATTTTTTAGACCCCTTGATGTAAAAGGAAATATTATGAATTGATTGCTCTATTTTTTTGCCAGACATATAGCTGTCGTTCTTGTAAAGAGCCGGTTGAAGCCCATGTCTTGTGCTATACTCACCAGCAGGGGAATCTTACTATAAATGTGAGAAAGATTCCCTCAGTGAAGTTACCTGGAGAGCGCGATGGAAAGATATGGATGTGGCACCGATGCCTCAAGTGTGCGCAGATCGATGGGGTTCCACCTGCTACTCGTAGAGTGGTCATGTCAGATGCTGCTTGGGGACTTTCATTTGGAAAGTTTTTGGAACTTAGTTTCTCAAACCATGCAACTGCTAATCGTGTCGCAAGCTGTGGTCATTCTCTGCAAAAAGACTGCCTCCGTTACTATGGGTACATTCTGTGTTTTTTTTGTTCTTGTTTGGAAGCCAATGAGCTTCCTTAATCAAATGCTTTTTGTGAAAATGGCAATCCTTGAAAATTTTCTCAGATTGTGGAGTGTAATGATGGGGACATCATATTTTTAATTATCTATTTTTTTTTTCTACTTGAACAGGTTTGGGAGCATGGTTGCATTCTTTCGTTATTCCCCTATTGAAATTCTCTCTGTCCATTTACCCCCATCGGTGCTTGAGTTCAATGGTCACCTTCAACAGAAGTGGATAAGGAAAGAGGCGGCAGAGGTGCTATATCGATTCGAATGTTGCAATTTTCTTGTTTTCTTGTAACTGATAATGACTTCAGAATTATTTTTTCTGTTCTTCTGATTGTTCCAAATGAGTAACAAAAGAGGAACCATTTGCCTTCCCATTTGCAGCTTCGGAGTAAAATGGAAGCCCTCTACAAAGACTTGTCAGCTGTACTTAGCAGCATTGAACAGGCTTTGGGGTTTGAAAAGTCTAATGCAAGTGAATTACGTGACGACATCATGGAGTTAAAAGACCTGCTTATAAAGGAGAGTAGTGATTACATGGTATGTACCACTTGTAGTTTGAGTTAAATATGCAGTGTAAATGGTCCGTACTCCGTATGCATGTGAAATATTTGGTTTTAGTGGCCCACCTTCCATTATCTTTTGAATTGTCTCCTTTCATCTTAACAGGCTTTGCTTCAAACATCTGGTGAAGAGACTTTGCCAGAGGATCAGACTTCAGTAGATATTCTTGGCCTCAATTGTTTGAGACGTTCACTTATAATTGGCTTGCATGTTTGGGATCGTCGTCTCTGTTCCTTGGATTCAATGTTTAAAAAGAGGAATCTTATATCTGAGGTTACACGGGGACCTCGGGGTTCTATATCATACGTTGAGCCGAAAGAGTTGAGAAATGATTTGTGTTGTAAGGATATCAGTATTGACCATGATCATGAAGACAATGCGTTCGAATCTTCTAAATCGCCAGAATTCTCCATGAATGGTATACAGTCAGGGCTGCGGGATGAAACCCAGCTATTGCCTTCTGAGCCTACGGATCCTGGAGAGACCATTTCGGCCTCATGCCAGCAGTACAAACAAGAGGAATTACAATCTGATGGTAAATTTATTGTTGGTATGACATCCTTAGATAATGCCCCATCTAGTGCATCCAATCTTTCAGACAAAATCGATTCTGCATGGACTGGCACAGACCAACTTACATTGAAAGGTCAGTTGAACACACCCTCAGATGGACCTCAGTTTGTTTCTGTCAAGCACATAAATCAAGTAGAAAGTCCAACTTTTAGAAGGCTTTCTTCGTCACCAGCCAGAATTTGCTCTTTTGATTCTGCTTTGACGCATCAAGAAAGGATTAGGAAAGGATTGTCCCCAACCTCATTGCATTTGTCAACACTTAGATCTTTCCACGCCTCCGGAGACTACAGGAGTATGAACCGAGATCCAGTTTCTAATGTGCAAAGGACTTACTCTCAGATGTCGCTGCGGGAGGCTCCCAAGTTAAATCTCTTGTTGCACTCCGCACCTGCATTTATCTCTGCTGCATCCCTTATGCCTGAAGGGGCCCGGTTGCTGCTTCCACAAACTGGCCAAATAGTTATTGCTGTTTACGACAACGAACCTGGTAGCATAATATCCTATGCCATCAGTTCCAGGGAGTACGAGGACTGGATTGCTGATAGGCCGAATAGGCATGAAGGAAGCTGGAACAGCAGTGGGGCAAATCCTCCATCTCCTTCCTTTTCGGCCTCTCAGTCTTTTGGCTCACTGGACTTGGATTACATGCACTACAGGAGTTGCAGTGGGTCTGAAGATGCTTCATTGACGATCAGTCCCCTGTTTACTGATCCTAAGAGTTCTCCTCATCTTAGAGTTTATTTCGAAGATGAGTCTTTAACTGGAGGCAAAGTGAAGTTTTCTGTCACCTGTTATTTTGCTAAGCAGTTTCATGCTCTTAGAAAGAAATGTTGCCCGAGTGAAGTCGATTTTGTACGTTCCTTGAGCCGCTGCAAGACATGGATTGCTCAAGGAGGAAAGAGCAATGCATTCTTTGCAAAGTCTTTGGATGAGAGACTCATTATAAAACAAGTCCAAAAGACCGAATTGGAATCTTTTGAGGAATTTGCTCCAGAATACTTCAAGTATTTGACAGAGTCCCTAAGCTCAGGAAGTCCGACATGCCTTGCTAAAATTCTTGGTATTTATCAGGTTAGCTCCTAATTTGTTGACTGACAATCAAATCAATGTGCTTCTGTTTATCTTTTCTTTTTTCTTTTACTGTGTTGCCTTTGGTTCTGTTTTTGGTGATCCTATTCATCCTTTACAGTTCTTGGTGATCCTGAGCTGTTTTATACGTGGCAGGTAACTGTCAAACACTTGAAAGGTGGTAAGGAAACAAAAATGGATCTGGTGGTGATGGAAAACCTCTTTTTCAAACGAAGCATCTCTAGGGTCTATGATCTGAAGGGCTCTTTGCGATCTCGTTACAATGCAGATACAACAGGGTCAGATAAAGTGCTGCTGGATCTGAATCTTTTAGAAACACTATGTACTAAACCCATATTGCTTGGGAGCAAGGCAAAGAGAAGACTGGAGCGGGCTGTCTGGAATGATACATCTTTTCTAGCGGTAAGCTGTTTTAACATCACAGCATAATCAATTGCATCATGGTCCTTTACTTCGGTTTATCACTTTCTGACATAAATTTCAAGTCTGGTTTGGATACGTAAAAGTTTCGGAGCTTTTGTTGGCCCGAATATCTAGTCTCGTAGCCTTACTGTTCTCCCCGTACTTTTTGATATTGCTTTGCAAGGTGGGAATGAAGTTCTTTTTGAGGCTGTAGTGATTTATGCATTATATTATCTAACATGAACAACTTGAACGCTTGTTGTTGATGATTAAACTGCCGGTACTTCTATCACTTTTACCCAATGTAGAGGTTCACCTTTTTCTTTTGATTTAGTTTTACAAACAATCGTGTCCCCAAACCCCAAACTGGTAACTGAACTCATCATTGTTCTCTCCCTTGTACAGTCTGTTGATGTGATGGACTATTCATTGCTGGTGGGGGTGGATGACGAGCGCAAGGAGCTGGTTATAGGGATTATTGATTTCATGAGACAGTATACTTGGGACAAGCATTTGGAGACATGGGTTAAGGCATCAGGCATACTTGGGGGTCCAAAGAATGCTTCCCCCACCATTATTTCTCCATTACAATACAAGAAAAGATTCAGAAAAGCAATGACTACATATTTTCTTACGGTACCGGATCAATGGTCATGGTGAAAAGGCATGATTCCATTCTTTTCCCTTGTACGCTTAATAGAATAAAGAAATACAACCTATTTTGTATCAGGCCAGAGTTAGCTCAGGGAAGAGGTTTATGTGAATGAACAGAAGTAGTAAAATTCTTTTGTGCTTGATTTACTTTGAAATTTATTCACATGGCAATTGTGCAGAGCCGTTTCTCCTGAAATGTGGATAGCAAGCATATGTGATTGCTTAATAATTTTTTTAACCAAGGCGTCACACTCTCTTATAAACTATGGTTATTCTTTCTACTCCTGTGTTGTGATTCTCATCCACGATTGGCGCCCAATTTTCTTCGTCGTTGGCGCGTTTGCAAATTGGTCGATGCTACCGCATGAGCTAAAGATTTCTTTAGCTCAATAACAAATCATAAAAGAGGTAATTAATTATTCATCCGCTTTTTGGATATCACTTAGATTTTCATCCCCCATATTTTATGGACTTATGTTTTCATCCTCTCAGAGTGTAAATTACCTATCTTACCCTTTTAATAAGATATCCATATGTATGTGTATATTGTCTTTCCTAAATTAGTGGGATTGATTATATCTTCAAGAATTTTGAACATTCAAAACAACTAAATCCTATTGATTTGGTTTCCATTTTAAATGGATGAAATTTTTAACTAAAAGAAAAAAATACAAAAAGCCTGATAATTCAAAAAGCCACAACAAACTCATCCCTTAATTTCGTATAGTCATGGTTAAAATAAAAATGGAAATGTTCAAATATAGTAAAATAAACGGAACATGATAAAAAAAAATTAAATTCGCACCGGTAAACATGGTAAAAATGGCATACATGAGCCAAAGCCAAACACTAAGTTTATGGTAAAAATAAATACCACCATAGTAAAGATGGAGAATTTTTGAATAATCATGGTAAAAAAATGGCAAAGGTAAACTAATAACCGAGTAATTGTGGTGAAAATATTAATTCGAACTTAGTAAATATGGTAAAATGAGGAATAATAATGGTAAAAAAAATGATATCTACATATATACACGATCCTTTTTTTATATATATAATCAAGATAAAAAAAGGTAAAGAACCAATAATCATGGTAAAAAATAACTGAAACTCATTAAATATGGTAAAATCAGGAATAATCATGGTAAAAATGATATACGGACCTAATCAGATATGCGAGTTCCCTTTTTGTGAGAATCTGCATGAAAGGAACATGATTCAATGAAGAATTGGGATGGAGCCATCCCAAACAAAATTCACCCAAAAAAAAGAGGTTAGAACACCCGGAATTCAAGTTTAGTCTAACATTAAAGAGCCCAACAAATGTAATCATTATCTCCAAAAAAATCAAGTGGTTATTCATGTGAAATATCTGTATAGATTTTCCACGCAAAAAAGAAAACCCTGTATAACTTCAATACTTTCTTTGATCATCTTCAAAATTGAATTATCTACACGAAAAAAGCAAAGAACAAACCTAAACATGCATAAGCAAAATACATGATTTCTCCGATTTTCCGATCAATCATTGCTAAAGTTTTGTCGTCATGCATGCTCTGCCCCAAGATTTCTCATCTTCCCACCATGTAAAAAAAAGGAGGAGAAAATATCCATTTTGCAGAAGTCCGACGGGAGGAGGCTGGCGAGGAGAGGTTGATGGAGGAGGGGTGATTGGGACGGCGAAGGTGAACATTTTGGGATCGATTTGTGACTCTGATTGGTGAAAATTTTGAACCACGGATGTACAGCGATGGAGGACGATTTGGGACTCATTTGGGATGCCGACGGCGAGGAGAGAGAGGACAATGGCAGGACGACGAGGCGAGAGAGGACGAGTAGCATTAGCTTGAAGAGGTGAAACACCTTGAACACCAATTGAGCCCTAACGTTACTTTCTCCATGCTTCGATGGTAAAAAGTCATATCCCTTCTGTTGCAGTCATAACTAATATTAAACATGGCAGAAGACCATTATACATAGATTTTCAAAGCCAATTTGAAGACGACAAAAAATGGATCAAACTTCCAGGAGTACCTCAGATGTTGAAGAACAT
>JAXBDA010005072.1:0-26003 GCA_036023075.1 Gaultheria prostrata
CAAGAGGGACTTGCAACTTTTCGGAGAGATCGAGAAACGTGTTGCAGATTCAATCCAAGGGTGAAGTTACTGTAAAATAACCATTGCTCGCCTTGGTCTGTATTGTAAAGAATAAAGTCATTTCTAAATATATTTTTTTAATCAGGTTTAGGCCCTTTAACTAATATTGGGCATTTTTTTAAGTTTGGGCCGCAATAGTTTAGGCTTTTTGTAACTAATATTGGGTCTTTTCTTATATATTTGGATAGAAAAAGAGTCCTAGTCTAGCCCATTTTTAAAACATGTTGGAGTGCCCCCAAAATTGACCCTTTTGGAGTGCCCTAGACCCAGGCCTTGGGCCTGGGCCGGCCCTGGTCCCATTTTAAGTGACTCCTTTGGAAAATGTGTATTTTTGTGGATGTTAAAAAATAATATAGATAAATGTATTTTGTAAAGGTTCGAAATTGCATGTATATCCATAGTGGCCATTTAAAATGGGACGGATGGAGTACTATTTTTTGCTAGTTTAGATCTTTTCCCCCCTAAAACACAATCCTTACAAAATGCAAATCGATTATTGAAATTACAATCAATGTGTTTTACACTTAGATTTTTTATTTTGCTATGTCTTTAAATAACTTCCTTGGTCCACATATAAATAGAGAACAAATATTAACCCTTAAAACATTCTTAGTGGTGGTTTGGCGAAATAATCCATTTGGATTATTTTTTTTGTCTTTATTCAATTTTTTGGCACATTTGTTAGTTTTGCGTTAATTTTTTGTGAATTATGGATTTATCTCGACGGGATGAGTCTGAAAGGTTAAAAAGGTATGCTCATAACTGAATTTTTGTCCCAATAATCCACTATTTTTGTCTTTATTCTAAGAAAATTTAATTTCAAACATAATTTTTTACTTTTTAGATTCATCTCATTGAGACGAACCAATAATTCACAAAAAAATTGATGCAAAACTAAGTTTTAACATGTCATGTCAAAAATTTACTACGATCTGGAATTCTAAATTTTATATTGCCATTCAAAATCCGTACCATTTATGTGTTCAGCGGCGGCAGACTTGGTGCTTGCGCTTGATACAGATCTGGTTTTTCCAAAACCCAATCTTGAATGGTTGTTTTTTCTTATTTCCGTTTCTTGTATATCAAAAAACCGGTTTCTAATAACAGGTCCTGGACATGTAATAACATTAGTGAAAGACATTTTCACAATTTCTAATTTATATAGGTACTTTTTTTGTTTTAATTTATGAAATGTTCTTTTCCTTTATCACTAACATTATCCTCCACTTGATCAATTTTTCATACCCGGAAAAACAAGGTTAAAGCATCTCCATACCTTGCTCTATTCTCGACCTAAACTCAAAATTTGAGCGGGAATTGCTGAAATTCATCTCCAATCATTTTTACTCAAAACTCACTGCAGGATAAACTTTTATTCAACCCAAATAAAGGGAGACCCTTTTTATATACTCCAATCCAATCCAATCCAAATATGACACTTGCTGATCGGTCGTTTTCGTATCAAAAATAAATTTATAAAATTGAACAATTACTACTACTCTTTCGAATAGTGGCAAATATTCCGAGTATCGCTCCTCAGGGATTAAAAAACTAAGTTGCAGTTATTTCAATTGATTTCTAAATTAATTCAAGAAAAGAGATTTTGATTTGGTTTCCTAAATTTATAAAAGCTAAATTAAAAACAAGCAATTAAAAAGTGACGAGTTTCGATTAGAGAAAAGGCCTAGGGTTTCGAATCCACTTGACCCTTTGTAACCTAGATTTATTTTGATTGAAGGATTTCTTACTCGGACTCACCGGATACCGTTCGGGTTTGCAGGCCCTCACGAAATCTCCTAAAAATATTTGTGTATCATCAAGCGGCATAGATTATCTCCGCCTAGCACAAATCGTCTTACTAGTACGATCCGTCTCTGTGGCACGGACCGTCTAATAGCACGACGCGTCTTACGATAGTATAATCCATCACGGTCAATTACCACAAATCCAATTAAACCTGTTGCATGAAAAAGCATTTGAAACCGCGCATAACAAATACTCCGTACATAATTATATGGGAAAAATTAAATCAATCTCATAAACATGAAATCATCTAAATCACACAACCGAATACGAATACTAAATCCAACAAAAGCAATAAAAATTACGTTACTCATAGTACAAGCTTCATCTACACCCTAGATAATGGTTTAGCTGGCCATTGTTGAGGCAGCTGTGTGCTCTGTTTCCAGCCGCAAGTCCCTCGGTTCTCTCTTCTGTGATGTGCGTGGTATCTCCCCCCGTTCTGTCATATACGTCCTCTTTATATCTTTAGGGGGTGTTTGGCAGACGTTGTTTTGCATTTTCAGCTTTTAATTTTGGCATTTTGGGTGTTTGGGCGCTGCATTCACAAAACCCCTTTTCCAGAATTCATTTTTCATTCTAACGTTTAGAAGCATAAATCGAGAATCAACTCCCACCTTCCTTTTCTCATTCTCATTTTCCAGTTTCAATTTTCTCCTCATTTCTCTCTCCCTTATCTACCCCTTGTTTACGTTATTCTCTTCCTTCCTCTTCCACACAACACACGAACCAGAGAAGGAGAGCCGCCTGCAATTTTCTTCTCGTCGCTGCTCCATCTCATCGGAAATCAGACGGTTTTTGTGGATGGGTTGTTGGTGGATATGATGTGGGATGTTCATGACTTGTTTTTCGGAGGGATTGGGGCGGGATTGGGTGTGTTCATGTTCAGGAGAAGAGTGGGACGGAGAGCAGGTTGTGCGTGGAGGAGAAAGGGGGGAAGAAAGAGATGCAGGAGAAGACTCAAGTTTTCTTTGGTGATTTATGCATGTAAGAACCCTTGATTCTGTATTAATCCAATTTTGAGATTTGTTTTTTGTTTTTGGATCGTATGATTCGTACTTGTAATTTGTTTTGTTTTTCGTTACTCCTGAAAGGACTAGATGATTTTTTATATCAGTAGATTCAGTAGAGAAGGGAAACAAAAATGTGGAGTGCAAATTCTGGTTTTTCAGTTTGAGGAAAAATTTTATTGATCAATTTGATAGTTTGGCTCTATCTCTGTTTGTTACGCTGCAAAAATGATGATTTGGTAGAATTGATGGTTCTTTTTTTTTTCTTATCATTAATGAATGGGAAAAATAAAAAAATACAGTAGTGCAGTAGATTTTGTTTTTAATATTGGGATTTTCCAACCAAACAAGGGCAAATTACTGTTACCATAAGTTGGCATATGTTACTGTGACTTTTAATAAAGAAGGGCAAATTGGTCAAAAATAATCCATAACTCATTTTCATCATTCTTCTCCCAAACATTACAATTTTTACAAAATGCATTCTGCATATTTCTCCCAAACACTCCTACCAGATTCAAAACTCATTATGGCCATAATCCAAAAAGCCAAAATTTTGAAAAGTAGGCTCTCAAACACCCTCTTAGAGATGTGCCGACCATATCTCTTTCTTTTCAAGTCTGTACGGAAGTGCATCTTTTTCCTCTAGCCAAGCCCTAAGCCACACCTCTTTTTTTGTTGTAAATGGGGCCTGCCGATAATTGCATTAAAAAGCCCATTGTTCTCCTTAAAACTCATGAACAATTGTTTTGGGCCCATAAAGCATATGTAGATTGTTATGCCTTCCACCAATTTTTATAATCCACGTGGACAATTATTATTCATAAAGCCCATTTCTAGCTTGGTTCATCACCTGATCTTATTCGACGCTTCGACACCGAGTAAAATTGGCCTTCGCTCTTTTTTTTTATTAAAATCTTCAAATATCTACAAAAACACGCAGACAAAGCATTATACTCCAAATAACAAGAAAAATGGACTTAGCAAGGGTAAATTAAGGGACGCTAATATGTACAATTGCGCGCCTATCACTTGCCATCTTCTATCAAAATTTGCTCTTTCTACTTTCTTCCTTCGTCTCAAAATGTATGTGTAGACACCCCGATTTTGGACCCGAGAAGCGCTCGAGCATTCCCGATGATGAAAAGGACCAACAAGACACTTTGGAGCTTGAATAAGTGCTAGAAACCCCACTAAAATCCACCAAAACCCACAAAAATCTAACCCAAACCTCCTCAGAACAAACCCAAGCCTACACCATCTTCTAGTACATTCAAATCCCTCTTTTCCGATATATAATACGTCCTAATTCATTTTGAAATGAGGGAGATGCGCACGTTTTACTAAAATGACTCATTTTCCCGACATCTTGATGTTAAAATGGTCATACACTTGAATGTACAAATTACCTTGCATCCAAACCACCTGAGTTAGAAAGTAGACTCAACCACCTATCCAACGCTTCAAACCACGCCTAAATCGGAGTTCGGTAGCACCCGAGGGAGTCCCGCGAAGTTTGGCCTATTCTGCAGTCCCCTTGAGTGCTCAAGTGAGGGTACCTTGAGCGCTCAGGTCTGCACCAGATAGTTCTGCAGGACATCTCATGATGAGATTTTGCTGCAAGGGGAGCTTTTGTCCCCCCATTTTGTCCCCCCACAAACTCACTTACTCACTCTCCCACTCACTCACTCACCAACTCACTCTCACTCTATAAATACCCCCCTCCCTCTCCCTTACACCACTCTCTTGTCCTCTCTCATTCTCATACTGCCTCTTTCTCCTCCCCACTAGCAAAAACCTCTCTCATACCCTCTCCCAAGTTCAGAAAATCCATCACCATCAATACATTTTTGTTCATGCCTTTTTCACCATCAAAACCCACCATTTTCAAGTTTAAAATCCTCTATTTAGCTCTAAAATATTGTCATCCCTTCAAGATACAACTTAAACCAGACCTAAGCCACCTTAAACACAACCCAAAGCTCACTGTTTTTATCCTATAAACACACCCCCAAGCCTTCAACCAACCAAAGCTCCAAGCCAAGCCTATTTCAAGTCTAAAAGGTAGCAAAACAAGTGATTAATCCATGTTTTGGTCCCTCTGAGGGAGACCAGTGGGCTCATATAAGTTCCTTGTACTTATTGTGAGTCTACAAGGTCATAAAATTCAAAATAAGCTGAAAATCTTTCTGTTTTGTTCCTGACCTGAGCGCTCAACTCATAGAGCCTTAAGCGCTCAACTCATACAAAAAGTCAGTCTCACTGTTTCAACCATAACTTTTTACTCTGAACTCCGTTTTCGACGAGTTATATATCAAAACGTAGAAAATTTGTAGAGCAACAACTCTCTAATTTTATGCTCTTCCACATTCTGCCTTTACGGTGCCCAAAATTTACAAATAAATTTCTAACAGATTGATTTCTTTCAAAACCATGTTCTAAAGTTCTATGAAGTTTTGTATTCTGTTTGTTTTGGTTCATTTTTATCATTTTGTATGATCTTTGATGACCTATTCCTCTCTAAAACTATTTTAACACCTTTCGATCATCAAAAGATCATCAAAGATCATGCATTATGGTGCCTATTTTTCAAGAAATCAAGATGTAATCTTGTTTTGAAGGGAAATTGATAATGTTTTGTTTAAATTTCAATGATTTGAATCTGTGAAATTTATGAGGACGTTAGAAAAGTGAAGCAAAACATCAAAACACATAAGCTGGGGAGTGGCTTGAGCGCTCAAGTCTCACTCCTTTGAGCACTCAAGTCAGCTTCTAGTCTAGTTCTATTTCTTGTTGATTCTGAGTTCTGATCATAACAATAAGCCATTTGGGTGTGTGTATGTTATTGTTGAGCTAATGCCAGTCTGGTATCCTCTCTCTTACTCCTATTTCATATCTCTCATATTGTTTCCTTTCTTTCTAAAAAAAGATCATATATTTATTCTTGGCCATGAGTACAAACCACTCTCAAAATACTTCTTCTCTTTGAAATTAAACTGCAAAGATTGTACTGTGGAAAGAAATGAATATGTTGATCATGCTTGTTAAGCTCTGGAACAAAAAAGGATAAGGTGGAGGAAGTGACTTGAGCGCTCAAAGCCCTCACCCTTGAGCGCTCACCTCATGTCCAATACACCATTAAAGAAGGAAGTGACTTGAGCGCTCGAGTCCCTCACCCTTGAGCTGAGAACTCACATCCGGTGTGCCAGATTTTAGATCAAAAACAGCTTGTCTCATTTTGTTGCTATTTTGGCTATTCTGTAATACACAAGCACAAGCATCCACGATAGTTTTTATTGTGTTTAATCTTGTGTACGTGCGTCACATTCTTGTATTCCCCTTTAGTTGAGTTTTAAACATTTTTTGTATCCCACAAATCATTGAGTAGGGACCGGTTTACGGACGGGGCGAGAGGGGTGCATTTAAACCCTCCCCCTCTCGTAACCAAACCCCCGAACCCGGAAAAACATTGGTTTTCGTTTGACCGGTAGAAATTATTTTGCAAACCATTGGGCGTAAAGAGTCATTTTTAATCGGTTTCTTGGGTTCAGTCCTAAAACCCTGGTGGCAACTCCAAAACCATTTTCAAAACTAGTCGAGAGCCATCGCGTGGGCGTCCGCCCGATGGGTGTCCACATTATGGCCAAAATCACTATTCACACCTCTAAAAAAATCATCTATATTTGTTATGGTATAATAAGTTATATATGAAATATGGATATTGTTTGATAGATTTTTCTTAGTTTTATTAAACAAAAATTTTTAAATCATAAAAGTAGTATAAATTACCAAATATATACGATTTGTGAGAGGTGTGAATAGTGATTTGGCCATACATTTTGGAACGGAAGGAGTACTTATTTTCCACTTAAAAGTTAACACGTGACAATATTATAAAAAATTGAGTTTGTCCATTGGAAATTGCAAAGGGAGCTTTTACTTGAATTTAAGTAAAATTGTGAGTAAGGGATGGAGATGTTCTAATAAATTTAAGACAAGAAGGTTAAGTAAGATTTATAAAAAAGAGAGTACGAAATCAATCGGCGTAGTTAGAAATCTGTATTAGTGGGGGCACAATCCATATACCTCTCTTTGCTGTGGGGAAAAGTATTTATCTCTTTCTTAAAAAGTAAACATGCCTTTAAAACTTTTCTTCAACATATGTTCATATTTGAAAATTATTTAACTATTACATTATATAAAATAGAGGTAATTAAATAATTATTCTTATTTTGAGTACCATGTAAGTTTTCATCCATGTCGTTTTGAACAGTTATGTTACATAATTGCCTTAGTTATAGGATATTTTAAATTTACAATATATTTCAAATCATGGGTGGAGATTTATTTGATTTTTACCACCGGATAAGAAGGGAAAATTTTGAAATTTCAAATATATTTTGATTCATTCCTTATTTATCATCCTGTCATTTTGATCATGGTTAAAAATATGTTCACTTTGCATTTCAGTAATCATGGTAAATATTTTCATGGTGAAATATATTGTAAAAGTCAATACTCCAATTATCATGGTAAATATTGAATGTCCATCATGGTAAAAAAAAAAATAGGCCACCAAAGTTTAATTCCTGTCATTTTGATCATGGTTAAACACTTCGTATTTCAGTAATCATGGTAATATTTTCATGGTGAAATACATTGTAAAAGTCAATATTCCAATTATCACGGTAAATATTGTATGTCCATCATGGCCCAAAAAACAAAAAAAACAGGCCACCAAAATTTGATCATGGTAAAAATTATATATCCACAACATGGTTAAAAAACAATAACAGAGCACCATAGGCCATAGATTCAATACCAATATTGAAACAAAAACCAAAAAAACCCAGTGGTTTGTGCCAACGGAGAGAAAGATAGGAGTAACCGGCAATGGGTTGCGGTAGCGGCGGACATTGATGGATCTCGATTTGGGACCACGATTTGAAAAGGCGACGACTAAATATTTGGTACGGCGAGGAGACAACTCCGATTTTGTCGGGAGGGAGGATTGTCACCGGCGATGGGACCGCTAGGAGTGAAATTTTGTCCGCAAAGAATCCGACGTTTTGCTCGTACTACTTCTGATCATTGTCCTCCAATTGTGAATGTTTTACCCCACATAACAAGCAAGAATAAAAATTGCTTATGTACTTAAATTAGTGGATGGATCATACCTCATTTCCTTCTCATTGAATGAGGCTTGGAGGCAATACAGTGGGGGTCACCCTATGAAAAGATTGTCGTCCCCAATTTCTGCATTGTAGAAATGGGGTTCTAGATTTTATAATGGGATGAAGGCATGCAGTTACCGTAAATATGGGGATTGGGTTTATTTCTCAATCCCTAAATTATAGGGTTTATTTGAATTTCAGGATGAAAACATAACTCCAAATAGAGTACAGGATGAAACTATAATTTCGAGGTAATTGGAGGATGACTATTTAAGTGCCCCAATAAAATAGCTATGGAGAAAAATCAAAAATAATTTTATGTTTTAGACAATTTCCTGGTTTTCATAAGTAAAATAATTCAATTTTTAGTTCTCAACGAATTATCTTCAAAACACAAAAGAGATGAGTTATTGATAGATTTAATAAGAGAAATAAGTGCGAATGTAAAAAGTACTGCTTGACTTGCATTTGTTATACTAATAATCATCATTTTCTTACATAGGATAGTTTCGAGGCAAAATTTGGTGAATTGAGGTTTGCTTGTAAGTAGTTAACCCTAAGGCATTCCCACTTGGTATCCTAACACACTTTTCCATCATATTTTTAGGTGAGACCCAAACATTGAGTCTTGATTCCCACATAAATATGTAGAGAAAATGGTATTGTGACACGTAATGGCGCCCCAAAAACACTAAATAAGTTTTCTTTTTTTAAAGATGATATTCTAATTGAACTTGTAATATGTTTATTTTTAAAATGAAAAAAAAAATCCTCAAAACCAACAAAAGCAATCATGATAATCGACTCTAATTAATTTGTAAGGTTAATATTTTATGCTTGATGTATCTTGCTCTCCTTTTCGTTTCCTGGATGTATTTTTCCAAGCGAAATGCACTTGTTCATTCCTGCACAAAAATAATATTTATAAAAATATAGAAGAAAAAACAAAAAGGGAAGAAGAAATTTATTTGAATTTAGTTCATAAGGGCATTCCAGTCATCTAGTTTTAAAAACTAAGGGGGTGTGCCGCTAACTTGGTTTTTTTGGCTTTTTGGCTTTTTTATGTGAGAGTTCAAAAAAAACATTAGCTTTTTGTGGTTTTTTATGTGATGTATTGTGAGGGGATGATCTGTCTCGAAAAATGTAAAAAGTTAACTTTTGGCTTTTTACGTTAGTGGAACGAGGCCTAACTGCGTTCATACCCAACTTATCGGAATGGAGGAATAGAACAGTTGTTTGTAATTTAAGGGACGTCCGTGCAAATGTAAAAACCTCAGAGAGGAAGTTTCTCATTTGTCAAGACCTCAAGGAGTTCCAGTGAAATTTACCCTTAATTTTCCTCTTTTTGCCGATTAATTTTCCTCTTTAGACGAGAGAGAGAGAGAAGGGGGTAAGGAATAAAGCAGAAGTGTAATTACTACATCCACGCGGGAACAGTATTTAAAGCCTGGTCCTCCGGAGAGAAGAGAGCACGAGGTTCAAAAAACAGGATCCTTTCGCACTGGGCCTTGATTTTCAAATTAAAGCCAAATCCTCTCTCTCTCTCTCTCTCTCTCCTTGTAAACATTTGACATTACTCATAGAAAAAGATGCATCTTTTGAAAAGAATTTTTTAGATAGTGTTTGATTGAATTTTTAAAAATGATAATAATGAGTTAATGATTGAAGAGATAGAGAGAATGAGAATAATGAGGTAATGAATAGAGGAAGAAATGTAAAAAATAATTAGATGAAGAGAGAATATTTTTCAATTTTTTTTTTTTAAAAATGAGCAAAAAATGAAACCAAAGAAAGCCAAATGATTCCAATTATATTCTAACCGGATGAAAAACTTAATTACTCATTCCGTCCCCATTTTATGGTCCCAGTTGTATTCTAACCGGATGAAAAACTTAATTATATCTTTAAATTGGTAATGAATTTTTTTATCCAATACGGATCCTGTTTGATAGATCTCAACTAATTCTATAATACAATATTTTTAAAATCAGTAAAATATTATGAATTATAAGATATAATTAATTGAAAAGTGACACGCACTCAAAAAGGACCTTAAAAGGGGGACGGAGGGACTATATCTTGAAATTGGTAATGAATTTTAAATCCAATATGGATCTTGTTTGATAGATCTCAACTAATTCTATAATACAATATTTTTAAAATTACATAAAATATTATATAAATTACAAAATATAGTCAATTAAAAAGTGACATGTATTCCCAAAAAGGATCATAAAATTGGGACGGAGGGAGTATAAAATGCATGGGTAAATATTGTTGGCGCGATTTACTAGTTCTATCATATGTTCATTCATGATGCATCACCACCCATTTCTTGACATACGGTTAGTATGTACGACTACTATGTGTATTGTAAAATGTACTACTCCTGTGCGCGCATTGAGCTAGGGTAGGGAGTGGGGGCCCACTGCAGAGGGTACTTTGAATTTATTCGCTTCTGTTGGAAACTGACCAGACAGTGAAGCGCACCCAGTACCGTTTTTGTCTGATGTCGTGCTTTGCTCAGGAAACTACAAAGGGGGTGTTTGAATTTTGCTACCAGCACCGTGTTTCATACCGAGTTTCATCCCGACTTCCGGTCTATTTTGGCTAAAAAAGTAAAATTGCTTTTTTTTTGTCATTTTTTTCTAATTCTTCTTTGCGCTAGTTAGTTTTGTATCAAATTTTTATGGATTATTGGTTCTTTTTGACGAGAGGAATCGAAAAACTAAAAAATTATAACCCCAACTTAATGTTTTCCAAATAAAGACAAAAAAATTCCAAAAAATCAGCTTTTTTTTACTTATTTACGTTTTTCTTCAAAAAAACTAAGAATTATGATATATTTTTTTACTTTTCTGATTCCTATCGTCGAGAAGAACCAATAATCCATAAAAGTTTAACACAAAACTAACTAACGCGAAAAAAATCAAATAAAGACAGAAAAAAAACAGCTTTACTTTATAGCCAAAATAGGCCGCACTTACTTCATTTATTTTATAGTCTTTCTTTCTCTCTCCGCCTGACTTCTCTCTCTCTCTCTCCCGTCCCTAGGACTCTTTTCTCTCTCTCTGACTTCTCTCTCCATTACTTTATCAATTTTTTTTGTTTTTTACAAATGTTTGTAACTTTTATTTTTCAATTCAAATGTTAAAAAAAATTACATATTTAAAATCTACTCGATGACATCTATTAAACAAAACCAATATTAAATATTGAATTATCTATAGAATTTTTTTAAATTTTTTTGCTTCGAATTACAGATCTCTATTAGTAGCTTAATTTGGTGCAATAAAAACGAGAAAATTACGTGCAGGAGTACTTTAATTTTTTATCCGAAGAAGACATGCTTGGGTGTTGTGCAAGTCTGTGCAGCACAGACCCCGCCTCAATCAAACACTCAAAGATATTCGATTGAGTTGATTTTTTACATGTATGAATGAGCCTATACCCACGATAATATTTATGAGCTCATCAAACCTAATGTTAATATTTATTGGGTCTTTGCTAACGTATGCCCAATGGCCACACATTAAGCACACAAACAAATAAAATAAATATTTTTTCAACCTTAACGTGTGCCCTAACATTTTCCATATTTATAAGCTCAAATCAAATTAAATTCACGAGCTCAAAGTTAGGGGAAAAAAAACCTATCCCTAACAAAAAAATTCTATACATAATTCAATATTCAATATTGGTCTTGTTTAATAGATGTCATCGAGTAGATTTTAAATATGTACTCCCTCCGTCCCTTTTTAAATGATCCATATGGGAATACGTGTAATTTCAAACCCCTAAAAAACATATTTATCTATAAAATCTTTTAATTTATTTAATACCAAATTAAAGTGCTCATTGAGTACTTTAATTTGGTGCAAAAAAAAATAAAAAATGTTCTATGGAGGAAACTTTTTTAACGTCCACAAAAATACACGTTTTCCAAACGGATCACTTAAAAAGGGACGGAGGGAGTAATTTTTTTTAACATTGGAATTGAAAAATAAAAGTTGCAAACATTTGTAAAAAACAAAAAATTGATAAAGTAATGGAGAGAAGTCAGGGAGAGAGAAAAGAGTCCTAGGGATGGAGAGAGAGAGAGAAGTCAGGTGGAGAGAGAAAGAAAGACTAAAATAAATAAAGTAAGTGCCACGTGGAAGTCGGGATGAAACTCGGTATGAAACACGGTGCTGGTAGCAAAATTCAGGGTGTTTGGCAAATTTATTTTTACATTTTCAATTTCTGATTTTGAGTTTCTCGGTGTTTGTGAGCCATTTTGAGCTTTTGGGTGTGAGCCAAATTCAGGGGGAACTTAATGGGTGTTTGGGAGCCTCATTTTTCACTTTTCATTATAAATTTTTTGGCTTTTTGGATTTTGATCCGAATATATTTTGAATTTGATAGAAGTGTTTGGAAAGAATGTGCAAAATGCATTTTGCAATATGAGTAATGTTTGGGAGATATGTACAGAATACATTTTGTGGGTCTTTTTATTAATGAAAATGAGAAAAGTGAAAAATGATAAGTCAGAAAGCTACTCCACACCTTTTTTTCACTTCTCCTCTCTAAAGTCTAAAATGATAAACTCATTTTCTTAAAAGTCATTTTAGCCCAAATCTCTCAAACATTCAAAACCCAAAAATGTGAAACTGAGAAGTAGAAAATGGGTTCCCAAACACCCTCTTATTTTCCTTTTTATATATTCCAGAGCATAAGTGAAAAACACCCTCAGCTTCTCTTTCTCATTCTCCTTTTACATTATGTAATGTTTTTTAAATTTGTAATGTTGGAATATATAACATACATCACATATTCACTCCACAACCTTAAAATATGGACTTCATCCACACCTTCACATTTCCAATCAAATTTTCCTAATCCGATTAGTCTAATGTGTTATAAAAAAACATTTTTAAGGGTGCCTATGACTAATCAACAAAAAAAAAAAAAAAGACCAGCGAGGGCTTGATCTGAGCAGCTTTTCATAAAAACTGTGTATATGAGTTTTTTGATGATTTTTTGCGTGGAGCCCATAAAAACATCTTTTAAACACATTCGACAATTCGAATCATGAAAATTTGATCGGAAAAGTGAAGTTGTGGACGGAGTTTGCATTTTAAGGGTATGGACTGGATCCTGACTGTACCAAAGCTTCTAATAAGGAATCCCTTACTTTGCTACGGTGAGAGATCCCTATTTCCCATTGAATTTTGATGATCTAAACCGTTCAATGTATTTAAAACGTATTTTTAAGGGTCCGCGTGAGAAATCATCAAAAAAAAAAAAGACTGGGTTGAGCTTCATCCGAGCAATTTTTCATAAAACTATACATACGATTTTTATGAAAAACTGCTCGAATGTAGCCTTTCTCAGTCATTATTTTTAATAATTTCTAGTGTGTGTACCCTTAAAAACACATTGAACGGTTCCGATCATCAAAATTCACTCGGAAATGATCAGAAAGTGGGAGTCTCCTACCGTAGCAAAGTAAGAGATCCCTAATTGGAAGAAAGGTGTACACACACACATAACAAAACATAGTCACCCTGTTTGGTTAAGGTCTTGAAACCGGGTTTCAAGACCTTGTGCAAAAACCGGGTTTCAAAAAGTCCCAGACTTGTCAGCCTTTTCTCTCTCTCTCTCTCTCTCTCTCTCTCTCTCTCTCTCTTTTCACTCTCTGATGGCTGCCCAGACCTGACTTTGGCAGCACCCACTTTTGGGGAAACCAAACAGCACTTTTTGAGAACCTAACCAAACAAAGCCAGTGGTTTGCAAATCCTATCTCATACATTAATCTGACCCTTAATTTTTCAAGGGCTAAGATTAAACTCACTTTGTCATCTGTGTGTGTGTGTGTGTGTGTGTGTCGATTTCAAAATGGAACGGGGTCTCTCTCTCTCTCTCTCTCTCATTACAAAACCAACTGTCTCTCTCTCTCTCTGTGCCAACCACAGCTAGCAACACAAACTCCTCTCCTCTCCTTTCAGGTATGTCGAATTTTTTTTGATATTTTTTTGTTCTTAGATAAATGATTTCTAAGCCTCAACAAGTCTGATTTGAGGTAATGAATCTGGGGTATTCATGTTCTATCGAGGTTTTTATGTTCCCCAAATTTGATCCCCTATTACGTGTTTGAAATCCCCGATTCTCTCTCTCTCTCTCTCTACTACCCAATTAACCAATGAAATACGTAAAAGGACGGGCAGGTCACGTGCTCGTCCATAGTACCACGTGGGGGTAGGATAATTTGGGAAAGCCCGTGTAACAACATCCTTGAACCGACCAGGACACCTGGAGGGCCAGGGACGCGCCACGCACTGGTATGTCAGCACGTCCAGGTAATTTAGAGCTAGTTGAAGCTTTGGACGAGCTGATACATCATACTTATGGCTGGGATCGTATTATGGGATAATATAGCAAGAAGAGGGGCTTGTTGGGATGCACTCAATCAGTGCATCACTTCGTCCGGACCACCTTAAGCGAGTACAAGAAAGGGGGACGTGGTGGAAGGTTCTGGAAGGGCCTTATATGTGATGAGAGGCCAGTTCCATGTTTTAATGGATTAGGATGAACTTCCTAATCCAATAAGGGAATGGGGAATCCTGATGAGAGCGGGATTGCATAGCCATATAGGGAGAAACCCTATATCGAAGGACTTTGAGAGGCTGGAAGAGATCCTGTATTTACGGTGCCCAATGGGACGAATCCCATTGGGGAAAGGTTTCCTAATTCAATAAGGAAACTAGGGCAACGAAAGCCCTTGGGCAGCAAGTAACCTACATCTATAAATAAAGGAAGGAGATACAATGAAAAGGTACGCTGTAACTCCTAGTTATACGCATTGTGTCTTTGGCTGAATTAGTGATCCAACACTAACTTAAGCATCGGGGGGCTTTTGCCAACAAGAGGCAAGGGTGCTCTAATTGTTTGTTCTTCTTCACAGATTAGGGTTCTATTGAGGTGGCACGTGTTTGATCTTCCTTAAGAAGGAGTTATCACACACGAGGAGATAACCGCCTCGACAATCCCCTATTACGTGTTTGAAATCCCTGATTCTCTCTCTCTCTCTCTCTCTCTCTCTCTCTATACTACCCATTGCACCTTACTATCTAGGTTTCTATGTTCTATTTTGATTGGTTCAAACCTATTGTAGAATTTGAATCATTTTCACAGATTACTAATGTAGTTTTTGGTTTGATTTTATATTACATGTTTGAATAAATGAGTCACCCAGTAGTATTCATTGAGATATGCCATTGTACTCTAGATAGGGAAAAAGATCATTATGAGGTTATCCCTGGTAACAACCTCGATCCTTTGGAAATGTGGAGTACTAACCTATACATAGAATGGGTACTAAATTTTGTAGCTGCTGTCTATAGGAATTTTGAAAGGTTCGAAGGAATTTCAATTTTGTATCAGAGAACTCAGCTATAGAAATGAACAACGCATGGTTTTGCTTAACCAAAAGCTCCCCTACCCTTTGCCAGCCTAATCAATTACTGCAACAAAAAATAGAGGCGGCGAAACGAGACATTACAACATGATATCTATTAGAGGTCATTTTCACACTGAAATGATGTCCCACTCTATTAACTAATTGTCATTAGGGTTATAGCCTCGCATTCTAACCTGGTGCATTATGGATCTCATGTTGATACAGTACTCAGATTTGTGAGGGCTGCAAGGCAATAATAGAGTACTGCCTTTGCTTATGTAAACTTAGACCTAATATTGGGTTGCACTACAATAGTTGCCGCAGTAATTGTCATTAGGGTTAGTTTCTTAGATTAGCATCATCATGATAGAGTAATGCAATAGTTGAGTTTGTCCCAATTTCTGTATAGAGTACTACAACAGAATGCGAGGCAATAGCGCGAGGCTATACTTTTTTTTTTTTTTTTTGAAAAGCAAAAGAATTGATTGTGTGGTGATTTTTAATTTTGATAAGAACTTGATCCTGTTATAACATGAAGTCTGATTTGTGGAGTTAAACTTGGCTCCTTTTTTTTCTTTTTCTTTTCCGAGTGATTGCGTGTGTAAGAGGCAAAAAACTAACATCGCTAGTTTCGGCTCTTAATGAGATTGGATCCTCTTTGCTGTGGAAGAACCCTAATCCTGCGACACCAACAAATAGTTAGAGCACCTTTGCCCTAGATGGCAAAGGCCCTCCGATGCTTGAGTTAGTATCAAGAGTTGAGTAGGGTAACGAAATGCATGTAATTGACGAGTTACAGTGTACATTTTACATTCAGGGTTTACCTGTATTTATAGCTGATCATCTGCTCGTTTATTGAATCATTTTCCTTATTGAGATCCTTCTTTGTAAGGACTCTTTCTCGTTAGGGCTCGTCCCTATTGGGTGATCGTATTTCCATAATGTTGGATTCCTTATTCAAGGAATGCTTGCTATGGTAAGTTACCATGCACGTCTAGAGTTCTTCCCATATTGGAGTCTTCGCTCCAACTATGGGGATCTCGATCTTATCTTTGATTCGCAAGGATTATGCATATCTTCGCATGCATGGTTGTAAAGGGATATTCTCTGGATATTCCCCTTTTACCTTATCTCGCAAGGCGGCGTGAGGCTAAGAGTTATTTTCTGCTGGTGATCAATGTTGTGGTGCAAGACGAGCTACTTTCTCTGCTCGTCGGTTATTAGGCCATGTCTACATGGCCCTAATCCGTGATTCATGGGAAGTTTGCTGACGTGGCACGTTCTCCGCACAGCTCTAGGTTACTTTTAAGGTTTCTGGAAAACAACCCACACAGCGTGGTTGGTTGGTCTAGACTCTTTAAACATAATTTTAGTTAGTTATTGGGTGAACACTAGGACATTGTGGTATGAAAAATGATTGACCATAGTGGATGTCGACATGAAAATATAGTTCGCTAGCAGACCCATTTGATTATACAAGTGGCTCTATAGGCAAATCTCTAATTGTCATTCACATCGGTTTACTAACATGCAAATACGTAGTTATCTCTACACGAATTCTTCTAGAATTCTATGTACATCAAGTTGACCAAGGGAACTACAATAAAAAGGCATGCATGACATTTGTTTTTCAATTCATCTTTTAAAGCCATTAAGGTGCAATGCATTTGAGATTAATTTAGGATGCTTACATTGGCCCTTGCTTTAGTTATTGGGCGAAAATTCATACGAGATTACCAAGCTATTTACTATTTTGGTGGGTATAAACAATAGAGCAGTAACCATTAAGTTGAGGTCAAAAGACGACGTACTATGCCTTTAGGCACAATCATTTGGTTGCAGTACTCTATTTCCCTAATGACAATTAGTTAATAGCCTTATGCCTTTACGCATCGTGCCTTTAGGCACGAGCACGACATTCTATGCAAAATCCTAAATCTTCAAAGGCATCACCCCTAAATGTTCCATCAAGGTCTTGATGAACCAAAAGCTTCCCTGCCCCTTGCCCGCCTAACACCTCCAGCCATTTTTTTGTCGTGCCCCGTTCCTCTGCTTATAGGTCCAAATTGGGCACTAATATTGACGTGTTCCTCAAAATAGCATGTTCAGGCAAGTTGGGCCTTAAGCTCGTGCTAGTTGCAAAGGTTCCGACCTGACTAGACCCATGAGTACATAACATGGGCTCATCAGGCCTAGTCTGCTCAGCCTAGATCCTTATCAACTGATCAGGGCCTGATCCGATCAGCCTAGTCTGCTCAACAGGCATGCTCTGCTCAACAACAAACACCCAATTATAATAGATTGCTACAAAAGCTCCACCACCCTTATCCCTAAATGGGATAAGCCCTAAAAATACTCCACTCCTTTTGGGAATTCAGATATTAGTTATTTATCATCATGGTAACCCATAGAATCCTCTGGGAATATCCATAAGAATCTTTTGCGAATATTCTTATCTACATTTTAGCTCTCAAGACTAGATGAACACACCCCTATTTCATTTATGGAGAGAAGCTCGAACCGGTCCGTCTGTTCTGGTCGCACCAGTTTGCCAGGCCTAATAAACACGCACTTTCCTCGGAATCTACAACGATCAAGTAGTCAAACGGGTTCCCCAATATCTGGGAAGCAACTCACTATCCCTACTCTTGCGGATGAAGGCTCTACACTTCCTCCGGGATTCAAATAACCTCCTTCGGGATATACGACTTGCTACGGCTAAGGCCCCCATAACCGTTAACCTCTTCCAAGATACTTCCCAACTGCCTCCACAAAAATAGGCCAAGTTAGTACATGTAGTGCTCCAACGTAACGCCTATAAACAAGCCATTACACTTGCAAGTTGTACAGCTCCTCTCCGGAAAAATCCTAAAGCTTATTTCTATCAACTAGTATACTCTACCTTGATTATATACACATTTCTCCTACAATCTACTGGCTTAGGCATCGGAGGGTCGTTGGCCGACACCCCACTGGTGTCAAGTACATTGTTTTTGCAAGCAATCGATCTCGGCTTTGATTATCCAACATGTCAGATGAACCATTGAAGAACCCTGTTCACAGAGGGGCCCAAAATGGCATCATCAGATTGGCGCTGTCTGTGGGAATCGATTTATTCTTCTCCCAAACTGGATGTTTCCAATCAGATCTCCTGTCAATCGATGGAAAAATTCAAAAGCCGATCAATTCTGAACCCCGGTTCAATGAAGAAAGGGTGCCACGCGAATACAATATACAAGTCGTGGAAAAGATAAACTCTATTCACACTTGATTTTTTCATTATGTTTCGCCATTTCATCACCACAAGTGACTATCTCGTGATTTTATTCATCATTATTCGCATATTCATCATGTTCTACGCCACATATGGCTTCGTTTTTTATGAACTTATTTGTAGTCCCAACTATATTTCAGGAACTCATATGAATTTCTACTGAAGGACATTGCTAAGCCTATTTGTTCTTGCAAAATTGGACTACTAGGCAAAATTGGCTTCCGAGCAAGGCCTGATCTGTTTGCCCTAGTCTGTTGAGAAAATATTTCATGCTTAGCTCCATGCTAGCAAAACTCCATAATCTCGCTTCATGATCATAAGAGTACTGGTCTCGGCCACGAAAAGAAAATGGTTTCGACCATAAATCTCTGCTCAAACACCTCTGTGCTATGAGCCCTGATCAAACAGCACATTAATAGGTTATAATACATTCAGCACCAGGCTAAATGGTTAGCTCAAGCCATGCAAATCACGATCTACAAAAATGACGGCGACAAGACCATCATACCTACCCAAAATAGGACAAATATGTTCTGCTCAACGACTTTGTGTAAGCAGAAAAAACAATATCCAGCACTAAGTCCTGCTTAAATAGTTCCACGCTTAATCAAGCAGAAGAGAAAACCAAAATTCCAGCACGGCCCTCACGTCTGCTCGGCCAAAATACAAGATTCGAGCACACTTCTTGTGTCTGCTCGACCCAAGCTCATGATGATTCAAAAACCTTCACCTTCCAGAGAAGAATACCTCCGGGTATTAAAGAATCAAAAAGCTGGAAGCATCTAAGAAAGTCCTTGCATTTTCTTGAAGATGTGTCACTCAGCTTCTTATGACTTTCTTTTCTTACAGTTTCCTTATTTGTTGATTTCAGTAGACCGTGAATAAGTGAGATGCATCTTTCTTTTTTAAGTGCTACTTACGGCTATATACTAGGCTGATATTGCTTGCATGAACCAAGAAAACACTTAGGATAGTTGCATCCGCTCAACTAACAAATACTTGGCTTCTACAAAGCACTCAATTAGGAGAGAGAACTCCTTTCGACTCCGGTCCTACAAGGAACTAATGATCATACCTACCTGGAGCAACACATAAACTCCCCTATTATAAAGAAAATGGTTTGTATAGTTTTAGATTTAATAAAACCATGTCAACATCGACTGAGTAGAGCTGCTTAGCTCGTTAAACCTCTGGAATCAACATCGACTGAGTAGAGCATCAGTGCCTGCTTAGCTCGTCAATCCTCAAGGACAATCATGCCTTATTACACACAGGTCATCATGCCTTGTAATCTCAAAAATAGATCACATGGTGCCGACCGCGACCATTGAAGATAATCAATTTCAGCCATGAAATTCTGATTAGAACCTCCATGCTATATAACAGCACACCAGTTGACACATATTTAGCTCCAAACTAAATGGTTTGTTCTACTCCGGCAAAGAAAACCACAATTACTAAACGATTGCGACCTGGCTATCATACGAGTCCAATCTAACCTAACATGGGCATAAGAATCCTAACGCTTGCGACCTGGCTATCATACCATTCCAATCTAACCCACCATGGGCATAAGAATCCTAAAGGATTGAACAACCATCCAATCATGTTCAGATCCGTACTAACAGGACAAAGAATAATTTGTTCAACAGACATCTGTGTCTGAACAAAAAAACATCCTTCTCAACAAACATCTGTGTCTAAGAAAAAAGACCTGCTCAATAGACATCTGTGTCTGAGCGGAAAAAATCTTGCTTAAACGACTCCGTGTCTTAGCAAACAATCCCACTCAACAACTGCATGTCCGGTCACATATCATTCTATTCAATGACCCCGTGTCTGAACAAAAAGGTGACATTTAGCACCCAATCATGCTTAGCAGCTCCATACTCAAATAGTAGAAATAACTTGGCAGATCCATTCAATGAGAACTACGCCACAAAAGTGCATCCAAAAATTGTCGCCATGACCATCCAATTTATCTCCCAAAGAAGTGCCAACTTCATATGGGAATAAGAGGTAGCCATACCTATTCAACAAAGAAATTCAAAGTAGAAAAAGTCTTATCTCAAAACATCGACATAGCTTCTTTTTGGCGCACCAGTGTTAAAAGATATATGCTCCAACATAGTTTTCAAGATATTTCGCATTATAGTATACGAGTATGATCGTGTTCACGAACAACATGATACTCAAGGGAGTAAGGGAGTATACAGTATCAACAATACCCATTACCATGACGTCTACAACAAAATTTGGCAAATTAAGCTACAAATACATGGCTCCGACCAAGAAAAACATTCGACAAGATATTGCTCTGACCAAGAAAGACTTTTGTAAAGCTTCTCAGCATAAAACATGGCTTCAGCCAGAAATTGGATTATCAACAAATGGTTTCGGCTAAAAACAGCATTCCGCATAAGATTGTTTAGGTGGTTAAGGCCAAAGCAGTCACAAGTATCAAGAAAGGAATGGCCCAGGCCACAGTTCATGACTCAGGTCAACTGGTGGGATTTGACATGGGTATGCCCTGGTAATATTTATGAACTTTTGTGCTTGTGATCATCGAGTAAATTCAAAAAGGTGGGAAATGGTGATGGGAAATGTCTTTATGCTGTTATATGGTCGATTTGGCTAGAAAAGAACCAGATTTTGTTTAAAGAGAAGGAATAGGAGATTGACAAACTGATTGACAGCATACAAACAAGAGTTGCTTTGTGGACCAAACCTAATTTTGATATAAAAGGACTACTCCGTGGAAGATTTCAAGAGATGTTTACCTGGAATTAGGAAGCTTAATCAGAGTGCGAAGATCACTGGAGATGTCTGAGAAAGAGACAGAATGATGAAAGGTTTCACAAGGGCTGAAGCTTCGAGAGGATGCATGCAGTATAGCTTCGGGACCAATTTTGGCTTCTGTATCTGCTTGAGGTGTCTTTTGTACCTCTTATTTTCTTCTTTTTCTATTTAAGTTGGCTCCTTGCCAATTTTTCAGAAGAACAATTCTACAGGCACACAATCAAACCACACCACCAACCGCACAACACATGTGTCGTGCGTAGAGACATGACACGTGTCGGTGGACCCCACCACTATTCTAAGTAAAAAAATAATAATACTAAAATCATCTCTTTCTCTTTCTCTCTCCTCTCCTCATCTCTCTCCCCCCAAAACCCAATCCCCACGCCATAGCTAACACCTCCTCCTCTGCTACCCCTTCCTTTATAGAAACAAATTTATTAATTGTTTCTTAGTTGTCAAATCCAGTCTACTGTATCCCTTAGGCCTCAGGTGCTGGATTTCAAAAAAATTCATGGAGTGATTGTAATCGTAAATAAGAGAATAAATGCTATTTTATCTGGAATACGCCCAAAATCCAACAACTGCCTCACCCCAGCGTCGTACATCAGATCTGGCGACGAAACACCACAACCCGCTGCGCCGCGCTTCGATTGAGAGTTGTTGAGGACGGTGGAGGAGTCGAGAGGATAGTGGTGATTAGCAGCTGCAGCCATTAGAGTTAGGCCGGCGCGAATTAATTAAGAGTTTGTAAGGAAGGTCAACATTTTCACTATTGTTGACCTAAGTCAAGGTTGACCTCCCAATACCGTGATGACAAGTGTCATCTGTCGCCGCGTGACACTTGGTACCTGCGCGGGGCATTAACCACCACGGGCCACTACCCAGTTGCGCGCTGTCAGAGCCCGACTAGGGAGACATTTCCATATGACCATGGGCCATCCATACATGGAGAAAAGCCCATGAGTCTTATGACTGGAGCGGCCCATACAAATGAGCGAGAACGTGAGGGACCAGTCCATGTTTACCCCAAGTAATCATACTTGCTCTGTTCTGAAGGCAGGACCTGAGGGGCCCCTTGAGGCTTGGCTGCGGTATAGGCACGACCGAACAGGTCATGACCTTGCCCACACGGGAATAAAGGGAGATCCTCTGGTTTTGTGGCTATAAAAGAGTAAGAGGTTCTATGTGCGAGGGGTGGAGTAGCGTCCCTGAGGGAGCCGTGCGGTGGGTGACGTCACCCGCGCAATCAGGGTGTATCGATGGGACACGTGTCCTCATGTTATAGGGTGACATCCTGGTGCCTGATCATTGGCTCAAGTTGCCTATAAATATGAGACATTCCCTCACAATTCCCAGAGGTGATTCTAGAGAGAGAAAATGGGATATTCACTGATTTGGAAGGAGGACATTCTTCCCAGTGAGGTATTATTCCATTCTCTAGGTCATTTGGGGCTACCACAGAATCCATCTGAGAGCAATCTTCTGCCTTAGTCTCTTTTGTACACACCTGCTTTATTCTTCACCCTTCCTCTTGATCACTCTTACTCCTACATGTGTTTATTGTTAATTATTCTTACCTCTCCAGCTCATATTCTTACTCTTGAATATTGACCAAGACAAGAACCTCACTTACAGAGTTCTATCGAACACTGCTTGAGTTTTTTTGAGTCGACGAGTCGATCGACTAGTTAAACAAAAAAACACGAAAATCAAAACATCAGAAGGGATCAAAAATTTGGGAGAGGAATTCGATCTCCATCCTTGGCCGGTGGTGGTGGAGGACGTCGGCAGCCGGGGGCTAGTTCGATCTTCATCCTTGAACTCTCTCTCCCTCTTTTCCTTTGTCTGGTTGGATCGTAATCTAGGGCTGGGGGTTTCAGAAGTCGGTTTTTTTTTTATAAAGCTATTAAAGGTGGGGTCCACTGCCACATAGGATTTGTGTGGTTTGTGGTGTGCCATTTTTTGTGCCTCTAGCATTTTTGTTTTCAGAATGTACTGGTGTCATTTTTTTTTCATGGGCTTTGGGGCATATGATTGTCAGTCATTTGGGTGTCAACTTTGTTGGGATGCTAGTATATTCGTTGTGATGCCTTTTTCCTTAGTCCTTTTAATCTTTGTAATTTTTTCGTTTTTTGCCGATAAAAAGAAAACACCAATATTCATGGCTTAAACCATGATTTAATAAGCCCACGGCTCAGGCCCTATTTCGCTAACTCAAAAAGTCAAAAATTAGCTTATTGCGCTTTTTGAAACAGGTCATCCTCTCACAATACATCACATAAAAAACTACAAAAAGTCAACATGTTTCTCGAGCTCTCACATAAAAAAGCCAAAAAAATAAAAAAAAAAGTCAAGTTAGTGGCACACACCCTCAAGCCATAACTTTACCTGCAAAGAAGTGTTAAAGGACGCTGCACTGAAAAATAATGACATGCTTCTCAGAACCGTTTGCTCAGACAATTGGGCCCCGAGCCTTTAATATTCCAACCTGACCAACGCAATGGGCGCACAACACAAGTATTTTTTAAGAGTAAAACTGTAAGTTTGACATGTTTTTATGGTTGTTTTTAGATATGAGACATTTATTTTGAGATATCCCAAAATAAAAAGAATGACACTTAAAATGGGACTTAGGATTCCTGTAGTTATCCAAGTAACTACATTCCCGTAGTGACCTCAATTGTGGGCCCTCTAAAATCTTCATTTGGGATTGAAACTATTCATTTTTTAGGAATGTTGATGTAACAACCCGGATTTTCAGAGGAATTTTTTATTTATTTATTTAATTCAATTGTTGCAATAACCCGAATTTGCGTAAATAAAAATTCGAATTATAATTTTAAAATAATAATTTTCCCGAAAAATTATTTAATCGTCGATCGATTTATTTTAATTAGTATTTATTCGTCTGCATAATTACGTACACATGCCAAGGACGATACGGTAATTCAACTAGCATCTAACCCTAACCCTACGCTTATGCCACCCCACTTGTCTTACCTCCGCTTACATCATCACCTAGCCCTATCTAGAATTAAAAGAATCTCATGGGATTCTCTCCAAGATTCCCTCCTTTAATAAAAAGATTGAGAGGAAAGAGGGAGGAAGCTTCCTAAGTTACTTAGTCACTAAGAATAAGTACACTAGAAATTTCCTAGCACCTTCCTATATTCATTTATGACTAACTTTCCATTTATAGCAACCAATTTCCAATTTTGACCAAATCACCCAATTTTGACTTTCCAATTATGACATATCTATCCATTTAATGTGTTGTCTCTCTCAGGGGGGACACAATCTACTCACTGACGCGCCTAGATTTACTAGCCATTGACTTCCTACCAATTATCAGTACATTTTGTTCCGTAAGATTGCGTAGTCACGTAGAACTTACACTGCGAAACTTGACTAGGTGAATTCACCTTGTGCCTATTAATGACGCACCTACTAATAGCATGACGCGCCTAAAGATAGCATGACGCGCCTACGGATTTCATGACGCACCTAAAGATCTAGTAGCCCTAATAGCCTTATGTTCAATTGCAGTACAATTTCCTCCGGCAAAGTAGCTAGTCGCGTAGAAAGTGAACAGAACGAACACGTAGTCACATTAATTTCCCCTAGCATTATTGGCCTAGCATGACGCACCTAGATTTTATGACACGCCTATAGATATGGTACTTTAATAGCCTCATGTTCCTTAGTCAGTACAAATTAGTCCGGAAACAAGCCTATCGCGTAGAAATTGCACCGGAAAGACCCGTAGTCACTCTGGCATTACTAGACTAGTCATTAATTACCCTTGGGAGAATATATTCCCTCATTATGATTGCGTCATAAGATATTATCTCGTCATAAATCAAATCCTAGCCCTTAATAGCCTTATGTCAATTTGCAGTGCAAATTAGTACCGAAAATGTAGTTAGTCGCGTATTTCTGCACTGAGATAATTGACTAGGTGAATCTCCCCTTGATTTATTGCACCCTAAGCTACTAAAACTATAGCCTTATGCCTATTAAACCCTAGGATTTTATTCCCACAAAATCCCACAAAATCAAATCAAATCAAATCCAAGATTTGATTTCCTCCATTTAATGGAGGAAATTGCTTGGCAATTTCCCCCATGGGAGGGCCGGCCAATGAGAGGAGAGGGAGAGGGCTCACCTTTGCCTATAAATAGAGAGCACTTCTCACTTGAATCCTCACACCTTCACTCCTCTCACTCTCATATTTCTTGTAGTAGAATTTTAGTAGCTTTGTAGTAAACTTTATTGAAGAAAGTCTTGAGTTCTTGAGTGTTCTTCACAAAACTCAATGAAACTCAACCTCCACCACCACTCTCCACCCTCCAAAGCCGCCTCTAGATCTTAGTTAGAAGTTCCGGCGAACCCTCCGGCGTTTCTAAGAAAGTTTACTTTCTTTTCGACGCCGTTACTCCGCC
>JAXBDA010005073.1:0-25989 GCA_036023075.1 Gaultheria prostrata
TTCAGGCCCTCTTTAAAAAAAGTTGTATTAAAATTTGTAAATATATAGTATATAAACACCCCCCCCCCCCCCCCCCACCAAAAAAAAAAAGACAAGCCTTCTAAATTCTAGGGTCCTTTTTTTCATTTTCCCCCCGGAGATATATAAACCGCAGAGGATATAGGATACCAAACGACGTCCCCTCATTTCACTTCCAGTGCAAACGACGTCACTTCATTCTAAAAATCCAGACATCGAACCCCGAAAAAATTGGTAAAATCTCCATCGGATCACATTTCACACACACTCACCAGTCTCATCAGTGGGAGATAATAAAAAGCGTTGTCCATACGAAGAAGAACCCTAGCAGCAGCCTCGCTTTCTCTCTCTACTCTCTCTCCTCCCCACCATGGCTTCCCGTCGCCTCCTCTCCTCCCTCCTCCGCTCCTCCCTCCACCGCTCCCCTTCCAAACCCAACCACCTCATCAAACCCCTCTCACGCCCCTCCCCAACCGGCTTCCTCCTCAACCGCGTGCTCGACTACGCCACCTCAGCTGCCGCACCGGCTCCGTCGCCGCCGTCTCCGCCCAAAGCCCCTGCCCCCAGCGGGAAGATCACGGACGAGTTCACCGGTGCTGGGTCCATCGGAAAGGTCTGCCAGGTCATCGGTGCCGTCGTTGACGTCAGATTCGAAGAGGGTCTGCCGCCTATTTTGACGGCGTTGGAGGTGTTGGATAACTCGATCCGTTTGGTTTTGGAGGTGGCGCAGCATTTGGGTGAGAGTATGGTTCGGACTATTGCTATGGATGGGACTGAAGGGCTTGTCAGAGGACAGAGAGTGCTTAACACTGGATCGCCTATCACAGTGAGTTGATATAGTTTTCCCTGATCTGAGTAAGGTTTTTTGTTTGGATTCGATGGAATTTAGGAGAAACGTTGAGATTTGAGCTGTGAAATGTAGATCTAATTTTTTTTTCAAAAAAGTGGCAGATCGGTATAGTTTGGTTGTTGGATTTTGAGATATGTGATGTATCTCGTGTTGTGGAGGTGGAGATCTTATTAGTGGGTTCATGGATCAGTGATGATTTTTTCTTTTTTGTGTTTTTAGTTTCTTTTTTTTGGATCATTTTGTGTGTTTTAGTTCGTTTTGACTTTTTATGAGATCTGTTGTTGCTTTTGTTGACCTGATTTATTTGATGTTTTTATTTGAGATGGATATGTATGTGTATATATCTATACTCGATGCTTGAGCTGGGAGGGTTGAGTTAGATTGAAAAGGAGCTTATCAGGTGTGGTTATTCAAGTTTTGAGAGTTAATGTCACGTCTTTAAGAAGTGAAGCTACGTTTTCCCCTCTTAAAAGTAGTAGTGGGCTAAGCTCAAGCTTACAATGCATCAGTCCCGAGATTAGCTTTACTGTTATTCGCGTTCTGAGAGTCAATTTCATCTCTTTTAGAAGTGAAAGCTCGAGATTACGATGCATCAGTCCCGAGATTAGCTTTCCGGAGGTGTTTGGTTGTTTTGAGGTTCTTTTGAAATGAATTCTATATGATTAATTTATTGGCCCATTTGGTGAGAAATGATTTTGTGAAATGGTGACACCGCGTGGCGAGCTTACGTGGTGTCACTGATCTATTCATGTTTGGCCGCTATTGTGTGTCTGAGGTGGATCCTGAGCCCAAGCTGACTGACTACTCAGCACTGGAAGCTTGTTTTCTGGCCTGCTTTAATCACACGACTGAAAAAGAATGGACCAGTGACAGTGCAGCGGCTTTTTCTTAAAATACTTTCTCCTGTTTGTTAGGGTTATTGAGGTGCTGTTTTGACACTATTGCCCATTGTTTTATTTTCTCTGTTTGTTAGGTGCACTAGTATGAAGGCCATATTTGTGAAATGCTTAATCATGTACAGAGAACTGATTTTTATTGGAGTGCTCCTTGGTACTTTCTTCTCTGTTCGCCATGATGATTTTATTTCCACTGTTAATCATGAGTCCATGACAGGTACCTGTTGGCAGGGCCACCCTTGGCCGGATCATTAACGTTATTGGAGAGCCCATAGATCATAAAGGCGAACTTAGTAAGCAATCTAATTCCCTTAAAAATTTAGATAAATTGACGAGTTAGTAATCCAAAATGAGGCCCCTACTATTTTAAATGTCATATATTCATGAAAAAGACGTCATTAACTTTTGTATTGCTTTTCTTTTCATCCAAATACTATGACAGAAACCGATCACTATTTGCCTATTCATCGAGAAGCTCCATCTTTTGTCGAGCAAGCAACTGAACAAGAAATCCTTGTCACTGGAATCAAGGTGCGTTATCAACTTATATGTTTCTTGCTATGCTGCTGGTTGTTCATCTCTTCCTTGGGTTTTCTAAGAAAATTGGATCATCGAATTTTGTTTCCTCTATATATTTCCTTTCGGACTCCTAATCTTGAGCGTAGATAAATCTGATTACCTATTATATTCTGATACGCCAATATACTCATCTGCAGGTTGTTGATCTCCTTGCACCATACCAAAGAGGTGGAAAGATTGGACTGTTTGGTGGTGCTGGTGTAGGGAAAACAGTGCTTATTATGGAACTGATTAACAATGTTGCGAAAGCCCATGGTTTGTTGAACTATGATTCAAGTTATTCATCTGCTTAATGGTTTCCTACTTTCCTTGTTGATTGTTGACTATCTTCTTCCTCCTTAATTAGGTGGTTTCTCTGTTTTTGCTGGTGTCGGTGAGCGTACTAGAGAGGGTAATGATTTGTACAGAGAAATGATTGAGAGTGGCGTCATCAAGCTTGATGAAAAACAGGTTGGTGAATTCTATATTTTTGTCTCAATTGATTTGCTCCTTAATGTTCCGTGCTTGTGGTTTCTGCTTTTTTTCTTTCAATACACTAGGCGATGACGGTATGCTTGTGTTTTTTGCTGTTCTTCATTCCCTAATTATGTTTGTCTTGTTCTTAACCTCTAGAGTGAAAGCAAATGCGCTCTTGTGTATGGACAAATGAATGAGCCCCCTGGTGCTCGTGCTCGTGTTGGTCTTACTGGTTTGACTGTGGCAGAACACTTTCGTGATGCTGAAGGGCAGGATGTGCTGCTCTTCATTGACAATATATTCAGGTTTACTCAGGTGAGTTTTACTTTTTCAATATTGTCTATATATGACTTATTATTGACTTTGAGATTATTCTTGTTGTCATTGGTACTTACGTTCAAGTTCATGTCCTTGTTACAGGCTAACTCAGAGGTGTCTGCTTTGCTTGGTCGTATCCCATCTGCTGTCG
This sequence comes from Gaultheria prostrata, assembly GCA_036023075.1. NCBI lineage: Eukaryota > Viridiplantae > Streptophyta > Magnoliopsida > Ericales > Ericaceae > Gaultheria > Gaultheria prostrata. Next base: position 3,269 of record JAXBDA010005073.1, read on the forward strand.
GTTACCAACCCACTCTGGCTACGGATCTTGGAGGTCTCCAGGAGCGTATCACTACTACCAAGAAGGGTTCCATTACTTCTGTCCAAGCTATTTATGTGCCTGCTGATGATTTGACGGATCCTGCTCCAGCAACCACCTTTGCTCACTTGGATGCCACAACTGTGCTATCTCGTCAGGCATACTTTTGTCCCCTTCCACTTCTATCCGAACAGACAATATTAGTGAATAACAAATATAATACGTGGGCTGAAGGTCAAGTTGGTACTGTTACTAGTAACAAAATATCATATACACTCCCCGAATAAAGAGCCTTGAATACCAGTAGAAAAACACCTATAGCAAGGTTAAGCAAATACCTGCTGATTTGGCATGATTTAAAAAGTCAAATCTTTTCCATCTTAGACAATTCGTTTTTCCCTATTTTTTGTTGCAACAGATCTCCGAGCTTGGTATCTATCCTGCTGTCGATCCTCTTGATTCCACATCTCGTATGCTCTCCCCGCATATCTTGGGTGAGGATCACTACAATACTGCTCGTGGAGTTCAGAAACTTCTTCAGAACTACAAGAATCTTCAAGATATCATTGCCATTTTGGGAATGGATGAGCTCAGTGAAGATGACAAGTTGACCGTTTCCCGTGCTCGTAAAATTCAAAGGTTCTTGAGCCAGCCCTTCCATGTTGCAGAAGTGTTCACTGGTGCTCCTGGCAAGTATGTGGAGCTGAAAGAGAGCGTTGCTAGTTTCCAGGTAACTGACTCCAATCCAGACCTCGGGTGTTCATTATACTACTGATATTTTAGTACATGCTTATTTTCTGTCCCAATAAGTTGCTTTGCCATCTTGACCAATCACTCCTTACTCAAAGAAACTGCTGCACAAGGAGATGAAATTTTGGTGGGGAGGTTTTTAACCAGTTGGTTTAATGCCTTGGTTTTTCTCCTAGATTCGTCACCATTTTCTGAATACTAGCCATTATTATGGACTCTCATAGACACGAGCAAAGCAACTGCTCTTCGTTTATACTTCTTAATTTCTCTGTCCACCTTTCACAAAATTCTTGTTACTGATTTGAACTTTTCTGCTCACCTTGTTTTGTGTTGATCTCTATTAGGCATCTCTCTCGCTGAAATCCTATTGGTCTAATTATATTTTTTTCCCTTTAGGAAAGCAAATATTTTAGTTGACATTTTATCTTCCTATTGTGCACCGAAGTGGTAAGTAGTAACCCATAGGTTGGATTTTGCTCTAGACTCGCGCATGCATATTGTTCTGTCTGCTTATGTTATTATCCTTCTGTCATTGATTTTGGATGCTTGTTTCATTTTATGTTGGATGCTTGTATCTTTGTTTCAGATTGAGGGGGAAAAATATATATATATTTCTGCCCATGATATTGATGCACTTTTGTCTTGTCGGTTGATTTCTACAGGGAGTCTTGGATGGGAAATACGATGACCTTTCTGAACAGTCATTTTACATGGTTGGAGGTATTGAGGAGGTCATTGCCAAGGCAGAGAAGATTGCCAGGGAATCTTCTTCCTAGACAAGTTCTACTCTACCATTTTCTTTTTTACCCTTCTTGATAATTGCAAATTTTAATAATTTAGATCTTGCTGGTGATGCCAGCATCGGAGTTACTTGTTTTTGAAGACGAAATTTATCAGGATTTTCTTTTCTGTTTGTATTTCAACGGTGGATTGTGGCGAAAAAACAGAGACGAGGGCCTCTGCCATTCTCCCCTTTCGTGTTATCTTTGTCATATAATAAGGGGAATATGCAAGGTGGACATGTATATTTGAAGATTTATTTTCAGGATTTTTGGAAGATGACCTGATTAGTTAACCTTGTCTATGGATCAGTTCCATACAGAACTTAATTTTGAGACCATCTGTTTCTCGATAATCCATTGTAGCTTCTGTCGTGCTATTTTAAGAAGGGATGGCATAGTCTCCGGATCCCTGTTTTAAATTCTCAAGGCGTTTGTTATCAAGAAATGTACACTAAATTTGACGCGGGGTATCTAGCTTAATCACTGATTGGGCATATAAGTTTAGCTGTTTTACTAGTTGCCGGTGTACTCGGTGCGAGTCTATTGTAGTTGTGACATGAGATGTACTATATTTCTTGAGGTTTCCAGATAACGTATTCTAGACCTAATTATTCCCATCCAAATCATGTGAGGAATTCTGCTGATCACCATTTCACAGGAAGCCAAGAACTAAATGTGCATAACCAGAGACGAGAAAAAAAACCTTTTTCCACCCACATTATTATGTGAAGAATGTGCGGTTTTGAATCTGCAAATTTTCGAAAGACCAGCGTCTGAAATAATGAGTTTTTGCATGTTAGATGTTGCGATCTCATGTCGAATTTGATTGTTTGTGAGGGTTTGAAAGAGATTACTGAGCCTATCATGAGGGGGCGCAATACTGTGAAGTATTTGAGATCTTCACCTTCTAGGTTTGACAAAGTTTAGGAGATGTGCCGATATAGAATGCATCTGAGTCTAAGCTTGTTCCTTGTTTTAGATGTTGCCACGAGATGGAACGCAACGTATTTCATGTTGGAAAGAAGTTTGGTTTTGAAAAAGGTCAAGTATGAGAAAAGATTGTGCGGTGAGTGACATCGGAGATCGGACATCGGAGCTGAGCGACTTTTTTGTATTGTTGGACCGTGTCCTTTGCAATTTATATTAATGGGATGGTCTTGTTCGTCCCAAAAAAAAAAAAATTTAATGATTGAGACACTGAGATTGTACGGTCAAAGTTCTTAAATTGTTTTACGATGCAATCTTTCATTTTTCGGGTTCTTTGCATGTAAAATGCATTTTTTAGGAGATATTGTGGCTAGTCTGGCTATTCAAAATGAAATTGCAAAGTTGGAGAAAGGTGATGAGCTTGTGGTGACATTGGCACGTGGCATGAGGAGAAGTTTGATAAATATTGGGGAAGTTTGACAAAATCAATTCATTGTTGGTGGTTATTTTAGATCCTCGTTCAAAGTTAGGTATGTGGAATTTTGCTTTGAACAATCTTACACCGAAAGAGAGGTACGTATGATAACAAAGACAATAATGGAAGATATTTTTTGAATGGCAAAAAGAAATTTATTAATCTTTAGAAATAGATTACAAAGATTAAAGGATCCAAGCGATCGAGATGTGGATAAAGAGATTTGTATGAATGCTTGTGATGTAATGAAACTGAAATTTCAGAAGCAAAATGGTTGAGGAAAATATTTGGTGGAGGGGCATGAACCCGACATTGATTCATTTGATGTCTTGGGTTGGTGGAGGTCTAATTCAAATAAGTATCCTGTTCTCTCTTGCAGGGAGAGTCAGCATATTGATCCACGTGGAAGAGTCCTAAGTCTGACCTTCCAGTAAGGTGATGACAAATATCACGCATCACCGCGTGACACGTGGCGTCTCCTCGCGGCACTGACCGCTCGGAGCCATCAGCGCGGGCTACACCGCGCGGTAGCCTCCAGTTGCGCGCTGTTCAAAGCCCGACTGAGGAAACCTCTCTTTATGACCATGGGTCATCCATACACGGAGAAAAGCCCATGAGTCTCATGACTGACGCAGCCCAGATAAACGGGCAGGCGCGCGAGAAGACAATCTGTTTTAGCCCAAGTAATCATACTTGCTCTGGTCTGAAGGCAGGACCCGAGGGCCCCCCTGAGGCTTGGCTGCAGTATGGGCACGACCGAACAGGTCATGACCTTGCCCACGCGGGAATAAAGGGAGATCTTGTGGTTTGGTGGCTATAAAAGAATAAGAGGTTCTCTGCGCGAGGGGTGGAGTAGCGCGCCCGATTAAGCCGCGCAGGTTAGCCGCGCGGTGGGCGACGTCACCCGCGCAGTCAGGATGTACGGAGGGGACACGTGCTCTCGTATTATAGGACGATCACCTAGCGCCAGATCATTGGCTCAGGTTGCCTATAAATATGAGACATTCCCTCACATTCCCGAGGTTGATTCTAGAGAGAGAAAGTGGATAATCACTGACTCGGAGGAAGAACATTCTTCCTAGTGAGGTCATTCCATTCTCTAGGTCATTCTTGGGGCTGCCATAGACTAGTCTAAGCGCTATCTTCTGCCTTAGTCTCTTATGTACACTCCTGCTCTGTTCTTCACCCTTCCTCTTGATCACTCTTTTCCCTTTGTTATTGTTTACTGTTAATCATATCTTACCTCTCCAGCTCATCCATCATAGAACCTATCCTACATCTCTCAAGTAGTACGGGATGTTCTTGCCAATCCCGTGTCAATTGTTATGTCAAGTAACAAAAGAACGAAAATAAAAAAGAAAGTTGGAGAAGGAAGGAGAATATAATTACGGAGAAAAGTGAAAAACTTTGTACATGTGCATAGAAAAGAAAAAGACTTGTCTGTTTATAGAAAAGTTAAACAACCAAATTCGAAACCTACATAAAGGTGTTAGGGGTTCGCGTATTCTTGATTCATACCGAACTTCTATACTTCTAAAGTTGCCGAATCCCTTATTTGCACTCAAAATTGGTTGAGGCATCCAACTCAAATATGTACGCTGAGTCTTTTAGATGAAGTGGAGCAACTTGAATCAGGTGTTAATCCTTCGTGTCATTACCATTTTTTTGGTTTCCGATGGGATTTTCAAAAAGCCGGAAAACTTTGGTTTGATTTGTAAAAATCTCAAAAACCGAACCTAACCAGTTCATTTCTCCCAATTCTTTTTCTTGAAGAAAAACATAATTATTAACAATCTCACAACTCACAATATAGAGAAAAGATCTATGTTTTTTTCTTTATTCAAACTCAACCAAATTACTCTAAGGCTTACAACTTTAATTTTTCGCCGATTGTCCGGTGGCAAGCACCTGCCGGGCAATATTTCCGGTGATTACCCGGTCACAAGCACCCGTCGGACCATTTTTCTAGCGATTGCCTGGACTTGGGGCGGGTGTTGTGCACCTGAGTGCTATGCACAGTGTTGTGCACTCCTCGGCCGTCCGATCATGTTTTGGACAGCCTGGATGCATTCGGCAATTTTAATTAAATTTTACTTTTATCAGTAAAAAAATCAAAACACATCCGGACCGTCCAAAACACAATCGGACAACCGAGAGGTGCACAACACGGTGCATAGAACCTAAATGCATAACACCCACCACGTTTCCCGATTGCCCATAAAGCACCCCATTCTTTCCAGATTTACAGGATAACTAGAGAGAGGGACACGTGGATAGAAAAAAGGAAGACGAACAAACAAAATCACACTCAGCGCATTTTAACAGACGGCAGTTCGTCAGAACCTTTCCCCACCAATTCAGCGGCGGCGCTCTCTAGAATCAACGGTTATAAATAACCATATCAACCATCATGACTACAATTACTACTCTCTCTCCACCCTCTCTCTCTCCTCACCTCCGCTCCCATGCCCAAATCCTCCTTCCCCACCCTCCCATGTCTCTCCTCCGCCACCTAACCCTCCGCCGCCACCGCCGTCTTCTCTCCCTCGCGGCAGCCGCCGTCAAACAAGACATATCCACCACCGTCTGGACTCCAGCTCCTCTTGCCTCCGTCACACAAGCCGCCGACTCCCTCTTCCACATCACCATCGACGTCTCCGACTCACCCGACGTCACCGCGTCCCACACTCGCGCCGGCCAGTACCTACAGCTCCGGCTTCCGGACGTTGAGAACGCGAAGCCGTCGTTTCTCGCGGTCGCGTCGCCGCCATCGTGGGCGGCAGCGAAGGGGGAGTTTGAGTTTTTGGTCAAGAGCGTGGCGGGATCTACTGCGGAGGTGCTTTGTGGGCTTAGGAGAGGGGATGTTGTTGAGGTGACGGAAGTCATGGGGAGGGGTTTCGATGTGGAGCGGATCTCGCCGCCAGAGGAGTATTCGACGGTTCTTATCTTCGCGACTGGATCTGGAATTAGGTTAAATTTCTGAACCAAAGGCTTCGTTTTGAATGTTTTTGATTTCGATGTTTTTCCCAGCAGTAGAATTGATCCTCATGATTAGTGGAAGTGCGAAGTAAGCCAGCCCGGACACCTCTTTATAAAACAAACCTTAGAAACATGTGAATTTGGCTATTAGATATGGAATTAGGTTAACTTTCTGATGAATCGCTGTCGTTTTGAGTATTTGTGTGTACGGTTGATTGGATTGAAATCATCAGAGTACGAATTTTATCTGTGTACTAGGGCTTTAATTGGGCTCTGCTAGAGTATGGTGGGATTAGTCCTAGTATTAGTTGAGGTGTACATGAGTTGGTCTGGACACGTCATAAAAAGGGGGCTCTTTAGAATTGAATTTCAAATGAACAGATTATACGAGTCAGTTTGAGAACAAAAGTGAGGTTCCATATGGATGGATGTGGAAATGAAATTAACCTATAAGATGTTAGCTATATGCGACTTGTGAATTAGGATTAAGATGAATCAGAGGTAGGAGATATCTTTTCATTTGGCCCCTGCTAGCGGACATTGGGATTAGTCTCAGGATTAGTTGGGGTGTACGTAAGTTGCCCCGGACACTTTTCATGAAAAGAAAAAGCTATTTAGGAAGATGTGAATTCTAGATGAACCGATTATATGATCCAATTTGAAAGCTAATGTAAGGTTCGATACTATTGAATGTGGAAATGGAATTAACCTCTAAGATATTTAGCTATATGTGACTTTTGAAGGCTGGCTCTCTTTAGAAAGATGTGAATTTTCCAAATGAATGGATTATATGATTCAATTGAAAACTATTGTGAGGTTCCATATGGATGGATGTGGAAATGAAGTTAACTTGTGTAAGATCTTTAGCTATAGGTGACTAGGGAAACAGCATTAAGATGGATCAGAGGTAGGAGATGCCCTTTTTTTTTTTAATCCTTGTATAGGTACAATCTTATTATGGAGGGCTTTTAATAATTGTCATTTCAAATCTACCGTTGTAAAGCTCCTGAAAAGATTGTGTAATCTATTTAGTGAACTTTCAAATGGGAATTTGAGGTTTTCTTGTTGAATAATGCTGTCAAATCCATTCGTTTGAAATTCATATTCATATGAATGGAGCTTAAGACATTTAGCTATGGGTGGCTTTTCAGATGAGAGGAGTGACGGATTAGAGGTAGAAAGAGTTGAACTCCCCCCGTCCCTTAATGGTAGTCCCACTTTGGGATTCCAACTTTTTTGGGAGACATAATCATTGTACTTTTCGTTTTTGAACTTTCCAAATTTGTTCCTTAAATTTAAATGTGAATTTGAATTTGGTAAAAGGAAACTTAGCCATTTGCTCAAATAAGAAGGGCAAAGAAGGAAATTTACTTAATTTTGGTCCTTGATTTTTGCAAGTGGACATCAATTTTGGGACAGCCAAAAAAGGAATAGTGGACTAAAGCAACTTCAACCCATCTTCATTCCTCCAAAATGGAGGATGGATGTAACACATTGAGGGGAGATTTTGTTCTTAATGCCCTCTTCTTCTTTTTTTTGTGTGTACTTTTTGGGAGAATCTTGGAGGGACCCATCCTCTAAAAATAGAGGGAGGAGAACAAAATGAGATTAGGTCCTCTATATTTGAAGGATCAAAATAGTTTTGGAGGACCAAATCTCTAAAAAAGGCCGTGGGTCCCTCAAAGATTCTCCCATAAAGTACAAAAAGAGAAGAAAAGAGGGTATTATATTACAAAATCTCCCCTCAATGTGTTACATCCATCCTCCATTTTGGAGAAATGGAGATGGGTTGAAGTTGCCCGCGATATTCGATTTTGGAGGGACAAAGGGAGTATTTAATAGTCTTCACATGAAGGTTTCAAATCATAACGAGTTATTCCAAAATCCAAATCCACGATGATAAACTCAATGCTGGTATCTATCTATAGGTAAAATATGAACTCTTAATATAAACTTTTCTCGTTGAATAATAATGTCAAATCCCTTCATTTGAGGTTCTCATCTATCCAAACCTGTGTTCTAAAAATCGGTCAAGTCGGCCGACTAGTTAGCCCAAAGTCGCTAGTCGCAGGTCCCCTGATTCGATCGAAACCCGAATAGTTGGGCAAAAGTCGGCGATTAGTCGGTCAAAAGTCGCTAGTTGGCAGCCACCGACCTGGGACCATTTCGCATCTTTTAGAACCTTGATCCAAACCAACCTTAGGTTTGTATTAAGATCCACATCTGTCCACATCTTTTGTCATTGAATGGATTCCATCTTAGAGTTTCCTATTTTGTAATTTCCGCGCTTCAAATTAGAGGAGATTAATTTATGAAACATTTGCAGCTTTTTGCTGGTGTTCATATTAAGCATCGTTTTCTTCAAAAGAAGACACATTGTTCTCTGGACTCTGGAGTATCATCATTAATTTGTTTTCTAGTGCCTGTACCAGTATTAAGGCCGTTTTCTTTCTCCTGTTTTCACTCTTCATGGATGTGCAGCCTTTTATGTTTATTCCGTTATGTTCCTTTCTCTCTCTAGTAATTCACTTGCTTGTTGAAAGTATGTACGGGGACGTAAGTATCAAGGTGCATCGCAAACCAATCCTTTAGTTGAGCTAACATTAATGTACAACTGACGGGATCACAAAGTAATAAGCTGTATTTTGGCATCATAGTTAGCAAATAGTGCTTGGAGAATGTAGACACAATGCAAGTAGGTTATTTGTGATACTTGTGTCTTAGGTAGACTGAATCGTTTACCCGTCCATTTTGGTTATGAAAAAAGACTATAAGAAGGTGTCTTGTGTTTATTGATATTCTCAGTCATCTGTTACTTCTCTTGCTTTTATTTTCTTTAATCATGTGTTTAGTTGGAAGAAAGGAAAGGGTCGAGGGGAGGAAAATGGATCCTTAGGGAAATAGGTTGTAGTTTCCTTCCAATTTGTTTGGTTAAGCTGAAGCAGAGGAGAAAGGAAGGGAATATCGTTCATGTTAACTATAGTCTAAGAGAAATATTGAACTTACATTGTATTGAAGAAAACGTAAGCAAAGGGTCAGAAAATGTCATCTCACCTAGTTGTACTTCTTCTTTTCCCTCCTTATCCTTTTGCTTTTGGGCTGATTATGAATCTATCCTTTTTAGGCACATTGGAATTGAAAGGGGATACATCCACTCTCTACACCTAATGATTCTAATTTCTGGCTCTGCACCGATCCTCCAATTGAATTGACTAAACGGCCACTGCCTGAAATCACTATGTTCAGAGAAAGTCTAGCCTCATCTCATGCCTTTGGACTGCGATAGGAAGCGTTGGTTTGATGACATCTGGGTGTTCATCAAAGAAAATATCCAATTGGGAGAAGAGATAATGAAAATAGATATTCAGGAATCTTGCGACACAATTGGCAACAGGAGTTTTTGGACTCCAATATCCAAGTTTTAGAAGTCCATACACTCGCTCCTTATTCCTGGATGGCAGTCTCTTCTTCGTGCTTTGGACGGAAGTAGGAGCACATTTTAGCTTTCCCATAGACTTGAATCAAAGACCTTGCTCTATCTCTCCTAAAGAACGGGAAAAATTCGAATAATAAAATTAGATCAATCCAGAAGCACTTTTTCTGACTAAAAAATGGAAGAGCAATCTGACTGTGTCCTGTGAACATAGAGGAAATGTCTCGCTAACATATGAGCACTCTTGACTAAGAAACTCTTAAGTCTTAACAAACTCTTTCTTTGGGGTCGAAGGCTATCCATTGCAAATTAAGTTACGGACTCAGATATGACACAATTACTTCTAATGAGTGTTCCTTGGGGATAATTAATTAGTGGGCACATACAAGAATGACCCATTTTCTAAGTAGGATGGAGCTTAGTTGCAGGATCCTATTGTGGGGCTGACGAATTCACGTTAGAACCTCGCTCCTGAGCCCCAAGTCTCAACCTCCTAGGAACCTTGCTCCCATCAAGTAAGGAACATTTCTCTAGTAGGATAGTACCTCTCAAGCATATCGATCCCGAAAGAAATAAAGAGAAGTGCTACCAAGTACCAAGTAACAGTAGATATGAAGTGATGATAAAATACTGCAAAGATATTTACTTCACAGCAACTAGATACTAGTAAAATATTTGCTCTAATTACTGAGGTACTTGGTACAAAGGATAAACATAAGATTTACTTGTATTTGCAAAAAAGCATTTGCAATTTACTCCATTTAGTTGGAGGGATGGCCTAAAGACGAGCTTCTATTATTGGAGGTTTTTACGAGCTTGGGCTTTATGCAAGGGGCGGAGGGACATAGAAGGAAATGGGGTCAAGCAACCCACTGAGTTGAAAAAACTCTTGACCAAACTTAATTTTTCTTCATATTTTGTATATTTGACCCCACAAACATCAAAAGATTATGTAAATAAAACAAATCAGGCACTTTTCTACATAATTAGCCCCATTGACTACCCATCTTGGCTCCACCCCTGGTTCTATGTAAGACTAAATTACCTAACTTATATTTTTATAAACTACTGCAAAACGCTCCCCGGCGATGATCCTCCAAGAACTCATAGATGCAGAAGGGAACATTCTCTTTGTATTTAATGCTCTCCCACCCCGCCACCACTTTGTGCAACTAAGGGAAGGAGGGAGCCATTTGAAATTACCTGAGTTCAGTTCCAGTAACGCAAGACGTGACTTCAGGAGTGAATTTCGCAAAGTAAGGTTTCTTGATTTAGTTTTCAATAAGGTAGCTGGTGGCTTGACTGAATCTTTTGTTCTAGTGGAAAGGAGGACTTCATTTACTTCCTCCAAATTGCATACGTAAGAAGTAAGAACTAGCAGAAAGCAAGTAACGTGGAACAAAACAAGGCAGCATTGATAGACTTTTGAATAGGAATGCTTCAACTGGAATCATGAAAATGCATATCAACACACCGGAATATTCTGTTGGTCTCGGTGGGCATGGTCACTCTTAGACATGTACACCCTACACTTGAGTCCAGTTAACATAATGAGTCCTATTTCAATAAAGCCAAGTTCTATGTCTAATGATTCGTCACCTGAGAGTGGCGTATCCCTGATTGGTTCACGAACAGACGATTAACTTGATAAATTCACGAGTTATTATTCGCTGTTTCAATTGGCTTATCTGGGAGTTAAATTATCCCACACTTTTGAAGTGCCATGCATCCTTTTCTTTTTGTGCACTCCCTTCAACACCACATCGGCTCTATTTCCAATGCTTCCACGTGCATCACAGTCACAACTATTCACAACATGGGAACAGGTACAATTACAAATATAAGAAATTAGCGTGGCTCGAACCCATGAACATGCGGACATTATAAGATGATTGAAAAACACTACCACTACACGAACTTTCTGTTTGGGCTACCTAATTGCTAATTCTAGAGCAAATTGCAGGATCATGTAATAATTACAAACCAGAATATTTCTGTAAAAATAAAGGATCATGCATGCATGCTCCAACGCTCTTTGCTCTGGAGTTATTTTCGGAAATGATACTCCCACTTCCACTCCCACACTATCTTAGGCCAAGATAGTCTTCAGACCAGAGTGATTGGGTTCCGAACTGTTCATGCTCTTTCATCATAGTTTCTCTTACACGCAATGTAAATCCACGCAACTTCATTGCCTGTTGATTTCAACGCTGACTGTTGGTGATTGCACTGTAATTAGAGATATTTTGACTGTTCAAATTTTTTATTGTTGTCTTTTCGTCATAAGATTTTGACTTTATTAAACAGCCAGTTATGATTTTGACTTTACCTCTGCGTATATTGCATTCTCTTGCTTCTGGTGTTGGTCGCAGTACGCCATGTAGTGTCGGTCATTAAGTTACCACATTAATCTGCTTAGTTACAAGTTTCATGTGCCTTGAAATGTATGTTTCGGATTCGGATACTCTTCTCATATACCTTATTGCATGCAGCCCAATTCGGTCTTTAATTGAATCAGGATTCAGTGCCAACAAGAGACCAGATGTGAGGCTCTATTACGGTGCTAGAAATCTTCAGAGAATGGCTTATCAGGTATTGCTTTGTTTCCTCTATTTATTTTATGTTATTGGATTGTCATGTGCCTCAAATCACGTACTATATCAGAGTTAATATTCAAGTTTAAGTTTCTTCAATAGGATAGGTTCAAAGAGTGGGAATCCTCGGGTGTTAAGATTGTTCCAGTATTATCACAACCTGATGATAATTGGACCGGTGAACGTGGATATGTACAGGTAGGTGGTGCATGTGGCTATGCGCATACTTACTTTTGAAGTTGCTGTCTTCCAGAAACATGGATTGAAATTTAATGTTTGGAACTTGAATTCGTTTCCAGGCTGCTTTTGCTAGAGCTAAGGAAATTTTTAGCCCCCAGGCCACGGGGGCTGTGCTCTGTGGACAGAAACAGATGTCCGAGGTTTGTCATGTTTTGGTGCTTGCTTTCAAAAAAAATGTCTTGGTGCTTCTTGAAGTTTCTGTAATATGGAAGTAGTAAAAATACTGAAGAAAAATCATTAAGCATCTTGGTTATTGAGATTGGAGTGAGGAATAACTGGTATAGTGATGCTGTTTGCAGGAAATTACTTCTCTTCTTGTAGCTGAAGGAGTTTCAAGTGAGAAGATATTAAAGAACTTCTAACAACCCTCAGCTGGGAATTCATAGTGTTGTATTATTGTTGACCTGAAGTTATTGATTCATTCATCCTGTGATGCGGAATGTCAAAAGCGTCTCAGCTTGGAAAAATAGAATAAAGTCAATTTTGCGTTTTGCTAGGGCTATTTATGACTTACGAGGCTCTTACATGCAAAATGGAGTTGTATTTGACAATGCATCCTCAGTTATATCATGCATTTTGATTGGAGTTGATCTTGTTCCTGACTGGAGAAGCAAGCATACGGTATGGCTGTTTTTGAATATTGAATCTTTGGAGGGATTTGTGGCGTAAAAAGGAATAGTAAGGAGAAAAGATGGGAAAACCAATGGATTTGTTGTCATTTCCTTTTCCTCCCTCCATAGACCCTTCACAAATCCAATATACAAACACAGCCTCGTATGTTGGGGCCGGCACTGGGTCCCTGTGACGGAATATTTTGTCTATCCTGGAGGCCTACTACCAGTTAATCCCCACATACATCTACCAATTATTGCGCTATGGAACCCTGCAACTAGGGCATTTAGCATTCTCCCCATGTCCAAATTTGACGCCCCACAATATAAGTTGTTTTCTTGCTTGGTTGAGTTTGGTTTTGATCTCACAACTAGAAGTATAAAGGTGGTTGAAGTTGTATGTCTCTGCATTGGTGAACTTAAGATAGATGAGGACGGAGGAATTAACCTAGATAATTGCATCAATTGTGCTGAAGTTTACAATTTAGGCTCTGGTTCGTGGAGAGTTATCCATGTGGATGATACTGTGCAAAATGTACTCGTTTTCGATGATCCAACCCACGCCATGTACAATAAGAATGACGGTGTTTTTCATTGGCACTCAGTGTGCAAATTCGGTCGAACCATTGATCATTGGACTGGGCTAGTTCTTTCATTTGACATGAGTCGGGAGTTGTTTCACGTGACAGTACTGATGCCCGAGAGGTACAATGTCGAGCCAAGTCACTTTTTCCCATTCAAGTATTGCCGCTTCTCATTGCTAAGGGGCTCCCTTGCGGTAAATTTCACTTTCTTCGAGCAACGCCACGAATCCCACTCAACAGTTGAACTATGAGTGATGAAGAAGGATTTTTACCGCGCGGTTGAGGCTGGGGAATCCTTCTCCTCATACAGTTGGTCTCATGAATTAACTGTGGAACTGCCAAATTGCACTTACTATGTCTCAATGGGTTTCTGGAATGAAAATGAGCTTCTGCTGTGGAAATTATCCCGCAAGAGAGGTGGAGAAAGCCCATTCTTGTATGACATCGTAACCAAACAGGCTAGGGATTTGCGTGAGCTGAATTTCCTGTACAAAGAGAGCCTGGTTTCAGTTAAGGGAGGACGTGGAAATGACTCCATTCCGTAGAATCGGTTTACGTATAAATGAAATCGGTGTTCTTTGATTTTCTTTCATTCGGCGGAGTGTGGTTGTGGCTGTAATTGTTCATTATTTATGGTACCGCTAGTGAGAGTGCTCTACATTGTCCAATACTCCACTTGCTGTTTAACAATGTTTGGTTTTCTGTCTGTAATTTTATGGATGATTTCAGCTAAGATGATGTTGAAGTTAAATCCACCACCAAGGTGGTTATCTTTAAGGAAGACCATGCAAACTGCAGTTACGAAGGTTGACATGGAGTTGAGACAAGTAGTAATTATTCAGTGACGCCCACGGTTCCTTCGGTATTTCCTCCGTCTCATTTTGTTTGTCCATTATTCTTTTTGTCTCTTTTGTGTTTATTGCTTATATCTTCCATTGTGGATTTTCAAAAATATACAATATAGATCTTATAATTGAAATTTATCAAATAAAATCTATATTGCATATTTTTTAAAATCCACATTGAAAGATATAAACAATAGACACGAAAGGAAAATGAACAAACAAAATAGAACGGATGAAGTATTTAATAGTAACCCCGCTTGAAATCACTGAAATGGTGAGACAAATGTTCGAATCCCCACAAGAGAATAGTGTTCAAAGCCCTTCTAAGTGCCGAGCGAGTACCACGTAGATTTAAAATTCAGACCTTTGATAAAAAAAATTGACAGTTGTGCGCACGACTGGTACCACGTCAGACGTCACTTAGTACCCAGTGGCCAGTACCCACTCGACAGTAAAAAAATTCTCCCATCCAGGAGATTATAAGACGACTAAATATTTGCGTGCAACACATACAAGTAACCCCAGGGGAAAAATCCAACACTAGTCATTCGTCTCAAAATGTAGCATCATCAATGGAAGCACAAAAGCATGCACAAAGGAGGAACCCACGCCACATTCAAACAGAATAGGAAAAAAGATCCCGATATCGCAACACCAATATAAATTGAGTTTCAAAGTGACAGTCACAAATTTCAAGGTCAATCACTGAAACATTTTGTCAATGTTTAAGTTCAGAGACATCACATAGACCAAAGAATAGAACACAGCAGAGGTCAAGTAAATCCCTGAATCAATTGATGTCGGCTCTAACCATGTTGAGGGTCATGAGTGCCGCCATTCTCACTGTGGTTCGCCTCCTTGGGTGCATCCTCCGTGTGCTTTCCATTCGGCTCTGTTACTTGCTGAGGACGATCATTCACCCACTCCGGCTCATCTGACTTTTGCTTGTGATTATGGTGGTGGTGGTGGTGGTGATGACTGCTTCTGTGCTTCGCCCTATTACCCGATTCTTCATTATTGTCGTCAGATGATTTTCCCAGAGATCGGCTCCTACGATTCCCCCATCGGTCATCAGAATCTGAGGCCTTTAATTCATGACTATGAGATCGGTGATGAGTTTTGTGGTGCTTTCTTGCATTACTTTTCCTTTTGAAACCATCACTATCCTCGTCGTTAAAACCCGAATCATCAGATTCTGACCGCCTTTGATGATTGTGATGCTTTGTGTGGCTTCTCCTCTTGGTTGCATTGTCATCCTCATCAAGTACAGAATCAGAATCACTAGAATGAGACCGTCGATGACGATTGTGATGTTTTGAATGGTTTCTTCTTGCTGCACCATCATCGCTGGAAGAATCTGAAGTTGAATGGTGACGCCTCAGCTTCCTGTGGACCCGCTTCTTTCTTCTCCTCTCTTCCTCCAAGTCGCTATCATACTCATCACTGCTATCATCATGACTAGAGCTGGAGGATCGTCCCTTTGGTTTGCGCTTGGATTTCCTCTCCTTCTTCTTCTCGTCATGACCATGTTTCTTGTGCTTTTTGTGGTACCTCTTGCTCGTCCTTCTGCCATCCTCACTGCTGTCGCTCTCACTATCACTATCAGACCGGGACAAAGACCTCCTTTTGTGCTTTGTGGTCTTGAGCTTCTTCTCCTTGGCTTCGGCATCAGCTCTTGCCTTTGCGGCAGCTTCGAGTTTCTGCTCCCATTTCAAGGGAGCTTCTTTCTTCTCCAAAACCCTCTTCTTTTTCTCCTCGACCAACTGGATGAACTTCTTGCAGTCCATTTGCATGAAAAAAGCAACTCAAAACCTGCATTTTGGTATGAAGATGACCAGAAGTACATCTCAAAGAAGAAGGAAACAAGGTTAGTTCTTCCATCATGGAAACTCCATTGCTATAATATATAAGCACATGACTGCCTAAAATGTCGTGTAGAAAACCATATTGATAACCAACATAAGTGACCACATTCCATAAAATTAAGAAACTTAGTCTAAATTATGATGCACTAAGAACTAAATAAATCTCCTACACATATTCTAAAATGCAAGAAGCTATACTCCAGAACTCTCACAGCCTTGATAAGAAAAAATATCCATCTTGTTGAACTACATTTCTTCAGTCCCGAACAAGACTCTTTCATTACACGACTACATAAACCACAATCACAACGACGAGGCTACACGAGACAAGGGTTGTCTCTTGGTATTCAAATATACATCACACAAAAAACAAGGTAATAGTTCACCCCAAGAAAAATTATGAGCTCACAACACAAGATAGTTACCAATTATGCATGGGGGAATTTGCTTTCAGACCAAAATTGCAGATGAAGCAAATAAAAGAATTTTTAATGTTGGTAATAAAGTTGAAAAAAAAAATTAAAGAAGCAGTTGCTCTATGTTAATATTACATTATTGAGGCCCCAATAATAACTACATGGGTAGGGATGGTTCCACTAGAGTTAAGAGTAGAGATCTCACGGCAAGTGGAGTGCCAGCCTCTTACTTCCTCCTCTACGTTGTGGTTTGACTCCCACCCTCCCCATTTCCCTTTCCCTACTAACAATAACTCCAACCAACTAATCAACTTTCACGACAAAAAGAAGAAGAAGAAAACAAATAGAAGATCCCACATTCACTATGTCGAAATGGAAAGTCCAGGGTTCTCAACCTGCAATTTCGCAGGAAAGGTAAACAAGATTTGCAAGCATATAGGACTCCAAATGCATTCTTCACAGGGTGAAACAGTAAATCATAAATTTCATATGGTATTTTCAAGCATCTTTGAACTAAAATAGCTCAAAGCACCAACACTCTGATTGGAAGATAAACACAAATATCCAAACTCTCCCAGTTTTGTCAACCCTCTATAGCACTATCCTCCATAGATAACCCTGTCCAACCAACACTATGACTAAACTATACAAGGATTTGTAAGCATCAAGAGCCTCCCTAATGTGCTTAATGCCTAAGCTATCCTCTCTTGAATGAAACCTATCAGCATAGCAATATAGCACACATGGAAGTAGACAAGTCTACCTTCTCCATTTAAAAAATTTATGTACGTTTGCATTTTTTAGTGAACAGATTACACGGAATTATAACTCGGTAAGTTTGCGTAATGTACCAAGAAACTTAATAACAACATTGGTTAAAAATTACCATCCATCATCCAAAAACACAGGTAAAAAGAAACATGAGTAAGCTTTCTTACCTTTTCTAAGAAGACCGTAAAGACCAAACTGAAACTGCCTTCAAATAAAACTAATTTAACCCCAAGCCAACAAACACACTATCGAACAAAAATCTGCAAAAGTTCAAACATGAAAGGTTACGAAAAAAGCGAATAAATCTAGGAAAAGAGTTAAAAGAACATAAAAGATAGACAAGAAAGAAAACATGAAAACAATACTCCAAGGCCAAGATTTTGTCATAAAAAATATTTTCGCATTAAGGTTTACCAAATATTTTCACATTAAGGTTTACCAGTAAAACTAGGGGTATTTCTCTAAAGCTCTTCAATTAGCATCAGGGACACATATTTCAGATTCGGCGTAAGTTTCCCAATAAAGTTCCTCTGTCAAGGATCATGGAATCTTGATCACCAAAATTTGATATCAATGCCAAAAGAAATACCACTGTCCACAACATATTAATCTAAACTAGGTAAAATATTATCCCATTAATATTTCCCCAAATAGCTGAATGAAATTCACCAGTAAAACTACGGGTATTAATCTACAGCTCTTCAATTAGCATGATGGAAAAATATTTCAGATTTGGCGTAAAGGGTCATGGAATCTTGAACTCCAAAATTCGATATAAATGCATAAACCATTACCACTCTCCATCACATATTAGTACAAATCCTGGAAGTCTAGACCCACTACGCCTCAAAATACATAGATCAAGTCAAACTAAGAAACAAAGAAATCGATCAACAAAAGCACCATCCAAATATCAAACATCAAATCAAAATCCACACTAAGAACAATAATATCCGAGTCTCAGCCCAAACCCTAGAAACATCGGCCAAATAGACCCCAACAAAAAATTTAGGGAAAGTTTCAAGATTTCTCGGTTTGTTTCAACAAAAGGAAATTTTCTTCAAAAAAAAAAAACCCATCGACTTACCAAGAAACCCTAGCGGGCAGATTTCGGTGCTTTCGAAAACCATAAATTGGAAGCTAAAAGATAATCGATTTGTTATAAGAGGAGAGAGATACCTGTTTCAGAGAGAGAGAGAGAGAGAGAGAGAGAGAGAGAATCCGCCTCCTACGAAGGCTTTTGAGACCTTGACTTTATGCACTCAGCTCCTCTCTCTCTCTAGAAACTTCGTCGGTACAGATATGTCGGATGTTTTATATAGCGAACGCGGTGTTTTGCTTTAGGAAAATCAATTCAATTATGATTTGTCAAATAAACATAGGGTGAGTTTCCCACCTGATAAAATCTGATAAAATCAACTCTTGATTTTATCAAGTGGGGAAAAAAATCTGATAAAATCTCAGATTATTAGTAAAAACTTGATAAAATTTGATTTTATCATGTGGGAAACTCACCCATAAACATGTTTTTTGGTTTATTTTGGGCCAATAAACTACACCCTTTGACAAAAAAACAGGTGGTGGTTTTTTGGTGACGCGTGTGTGTGAATCGACGGTCAAGATGGAATAAGGAGTGAAATAAATCACTATTTGAAACCAAAGAAGTTTATGGTTTATTGCTACATAAACCAAAAAACCAAAAAACATGTTTATGTTTATTTGCCAAATCAGACCTATAAAATTAATTTTGGCGATCCATTTTGTCAAGGAAAATATAAAATTTTAAAATAGGAAATTAATATTTGTACTCCCAATGGTTTTTTAAAATTACATTTTTGCAAGTTCCATAAATTACTTGAGAAGCTCAAAAAAAACCTTTACTCTAACAACATTTTCAATTGTGTGATGTTTATTTTAGAGAATTCTAACAATGTTTTTTTTTTTTTTTCTGTGCAAAGTGGCGTAAAGTAATCTGACATAGATCCATGTTTAATGTTTGGAACCTAATGTTTATGTTGTGGATGTTTAATGTTTGGAACCTAATGTTAATGTTTATGTTTTAGAACCTAATGTTTATGTTTGGTTTTGGTTCATTTTTTCGTTTGGAGTGCCTCGGTAAAAGAGGATATTATTTTGGGGTGAAGTGGCTCCAGTAAGTTTTATATCTTAAAAAATGTATTTTTGTAACTTTATTAAATTTTGGAGTGCCTGCATCAAAAAAGGGAGTCCCAAAATCAGCTCCCTTAAGATAATGTCCAATCAACGTGATTTTTGTCATGGATAAAATTAGTGCCAAGACCTACAAAAATGAAAGATTATGATTATTATAATATAGTGAAACTCACCCTATTTTGCGGTATGTTTGAGAGGAGTGCTTGAGAGATGTGCAAATAAAATTACCTTTGCTTTTCTTGTTGGTCAAAGGTATGCTATGTTGGTTTGTCTATAATTAGGAGAGGGTAGTGTAATGGTTATACCACGTAGCGCGCAGACGTGGTGTCACGGTTCCACTCACGAGGTGTTGTGTGTGCATAATATGGGGCTCAAGGGCGAGCTGGCCGAACACTCAGCTTTGTCAGCTCGACCTCGGGCCTCACGCCATACACACTCGGCACCCCATGAGTGGAACTATAACACCACGTAATCGTTCCGCACGGTGTCACCGTTTCGCTAAAAACTTTCTCTTATATTTAGAGCATCTCCAAATAATACTCTAAAACTTCATTGGAGAGTATGGAGTAGTCCCTAACTCCAAAATTTGCACACAAATAATAAAAAAACACACAC
This sequence comes from Gaultheria prostrata, assembly GCA_036023075.1. Taxonomy (NCBI): domain Eukaryota; kingdom Viridiplantae; phylum Streptophyta; class Magnoliopsida; order Ericales; family Ericaceae; genus Gaultheria; species Gaultheria prostrata. The sequence continues at coordinate 23,346 of JAXBDA010005073.1, forward strand.
ACTCGCACAGGTTAGCATTTTTCCTGGGGAAAATTAGACAATCAAATTAGACCACAAAATGACATTATAAGAATATTTAATAAACAACTGGTTCAGATCATTCACATCCAAATTACATCAAGACAGGAGATGTCGTGAGGCATACCTCTGGTGGTTCTTAATATTGAGAGGGAGATGCATCCAACTTTACCCTTTTAATTCCTCAAAAGTATGATGAGATGATTTGTCCTCCAGGTATAAAGCTAGCTTGGAAATTGGCTGATAAGAGTATCAAAAGGGTTGTGAATCTGTTCATCATCACGTGTGGCCTTGTTTGGTTCCATTTTCTTCTCATTTTCAAAAAGAATTTTCAAAAAAAATCTTTTTTTTTCAATCATTTTTAATATTTCTTTCTCCCATCATTACCTCATTATTCTTATTCTCTCTCTCTCTCTCTCTCTCTCTCTCTCTCTCTCTCTCTCTCTCTCTCTCTCCAATCATTAAATCTTTATTCCCAACCAAACACTATCTCAAAAATTCTTCACAAAAATTTATTTCCAAAACCCATCCAAACACAGCCCACATCAGTTATAATCTTATACAGTAATAACTGATTTATATGTAGTGACTCAATAGGTCCGAATGGTTTTATGAGGACAAGCCCAATAATAATAATAATGGGTAGGCAAATTCGATAGTGTATAGTGCACATATCTATTATAGTTAGCCACTTTTTTTTTTATATCAAAACTTCAAAAAAACTCTCTATTTTACATATTGTCTATTATTATATATATATTCTTCTCTTTCATCATTCCTTAAATATATATTTTTTTTTAATTTTGTGTGAGAAAGTGGATGAGAAGAAATGATAAATAAGTCATACGGAGTATATAGGAGTAAATGATACCTCAACATATGAGAGCGCTAGAGGACAAAGGGTAGTGTAGCCCAAAGTGAGGGCAGAGAGTACAAGAAAACCAATAAACACGCATGCTTAGCAAAAGGTGCTCGCGCCGGCCTCCTTTGTCAAATAAAAAATTGTATTTATTAGTTTTGCATCAATTTTTTTTGTGGTTTGTTGGTTCCTCTCGACGAGACGAATCTAACAAGTATGAAGTTATAGTGAAAATTAATTATTTTTTGAATAAAGCCAAAATTAAACCAATAAACCACGTACTTTTGGCTTTATTCAAAAAAAATTTAGTTTTGGCTATAATTTTATACTCTTTAGATTTGTCTCGTCGAGAGGAACCAATAAACCACAAAAATTTGATGCAAAACTAACATTTGCGAAAAAAATTTGAATAAAGACAAAACGAATAAACCAATAAACACGTTTATGTTTATTTGCCAAATCACCCACCCTGGAAAAGCTTTCGAGAGCCGTAAAGAACATAAGGGTAGCTCATCAAAGCAAGGGCAGAGAGCACAAGACAAACAAAAAACATAGGAGTACTTGGGCATGAGTAGGCGCTTGTCTAAAGAGAGCTTTTTAGTGCCCTAGAGAACAAGGGTTAGTATGGCCCAAAGAAGGAGAGGTGGTACGAGACACCTCCACAGAAGTACTTGGGCATAGAGCAAGAGCCCGTCCATGGGGGGAGAACTTTCGAGAGCCTTAGAGGACAAACGTTATTGCAACCGAGAGTGAGAGCACAGAGTATGAATAACCAATAAACGTACTTGAGCTTTGAGTAAGTGCCCGTCTAGGAGGGAGAGCTTTCCAGAGCCCTAGATGACATATAAAGAGTTAGCGCCGCCTAGATAACGAGGGATCGTCATTACCTACACATCTATGCTTACTTAAATTACGAGGCATGACTTGAGGAGCTTTCCAAGGCTTTGTTGCGGTATAGGCATGACTTTACCTAGTCTTGACATTACCTATATGGGAGTAGAGGGAGATCTAGTGGTTCGATTGATTGAGAATGAAGGAGCGCTCGAGAGACCATCACAGGGGCTGCTACCCCTGACCTGATAGTACAAAAATGACTCGTGTCAGGAGTCTATTATTCCACTTGGTGCCTGTGTAAAAGGCACAAGTTGACAATAAATAAGTGACACCTCTCTCACTATACTCACGACTCATTCATCGAAGAGAACTTTCTTGAGACAGGGATAAAGAAGAATTCAAGAGAGAGACTATCGTCTCTAAAGAGCATTTCTCTAGCTCCGTTCATTTGTCAAGAATGTTACACGAGAAAATTAATCCTGAGAAAAGTGAAATAAAATGAAGTAAAGGAAAGGAAAGGAAAATTTACTTTCCTGTGAATGTTCACTTGATAAAGGATTTTTTCAGAAAAATGTAATTGGCAAGAGCAAACTTTCCCACGACACATAATTCTTTCCTTTTTGTAGGATTCATTTTGAGGGAAAACGAGTCCTATTGGGAAAAATATTTTTGTGGGTCTCATTGTTTTCCTGATAACTGAACACCCCAAGGCTCCGTTCAGTTGTCAGGAATGTTGTGCAGGAAAGTTAGTCATGGGAAAAGTGAATTGAAGTGAAGTAAAAGAAAAGAAAATCTATTTTCCTTCGAGTGTTCATTTGACAAAGGAATTATATAGGAAAACTAAAACTTAGTTGTTCAATTGCCAAGAAAAGAAACTTATGGGAAACTTCTTTTGTCTTGATTCAATAGCTATTTCGAATAAAAATAATTTTG
>JAXBDA010005074.1:0-25987 GCA_036023075.1 Gaultheria prostrata
TGCGTTGATTTTCTCCCGTGGTTTTTTCCCCATTTAGGGGTTTTCCACGTATATCGCGTGTTCATCGTTTATTTATTGTTTCTTTTATTGCTTGATTATTCGACTGCTAGCAATATAGGATTTTTCAGATGGAATTATAATATTACTCCGGCTTTAATTGGGCTCCCCCGTAAGTGGGCGGTGGGATTGAGTTCCGGAATTAGTTCAGTTGCATGTAAACACACAGGACTAGAATTGTGAGACATGTGGAATTTTGAGTGTATCTAGTGTGGCCGTGGGAACTTCTCAATCAATTTTGCAATCTGGATTTATTTGGGAACTTTTTTTTACTCTTTTGGTTTGTAATGCGAAATGTTTTGACCAAGATGTAGAAAAAGCTAAGAAGAAACAAAATAAATGATGGGAAAATAGGCTTTCTTGACATCGATCCCCTTTGTAATTATTGTTTAACTCACTAACTAACTTTTACGGTAAAAATAAACAAACATAACCACCTTGTTTGGAACATGTTTTAGAAACATGTTTTGGAAACAAACTCAAAAAAGTGGTGGGACCCACTTTTTTTCTCTCTAACTTTTTAATCATTACTCTCATTTCTCACTCTATCTCTCTCCTTTTTTCTCTCTCCACAATTATTACTCTCATTTATCTCTCTACCTTTTTCCAAATTTTTCAAAAACACTTCTCCAAAACACAAACCAAACAAAGCGAACACAATTCAAGTTCAGCCCACCAAATTCCCTTGATCTGGGCCATTTCTTTTGTGGACCCAAATTTGCTAAAAAGAAATGGGCTTGAAGTCAATTAGTTTCATCATGCCGAACTTGACCGAGTGGAAAAGCAGATCATAAATTGCTATTAATTTCAGCCATTGGATCACACTCACATTTCACAACCATTGGATTGCTCCCAAGAGCCATTACATCACAACCCTAACAAGAAATGGCTCAGGCCATTTTCGTGGCCAAATTTGGCTGAAGAAAATGGCCAAGCCATTTCCCGGCATTTGTTAGGTTACCATTTACCAACAATAAGATGAATATGAAACTTTTTTTTGTCTTGAACAGGGAAATAACAAAATCAAGACCTGTTTTTCTAATCTTGCAATGGCACGATGAAAGTTACACATAAACATGGCTCGAGTTACGAGATCAAAAATAACGTAGTGGTCTAAATTGGATGCTAACAGTTTTTTGAATTTGTCCTTTCTAATTCCTATTCAAGTTTGGCTTTTTATTGGCTTTAGTGCAGTTTTGATTGTTCAAACTTTAAACCAAAATTTGAAGTCGAAGAAAATGTAAAAGCTAAAGAAAGTCAGCTATAAGCAAAGTCTAAACCAGGGAAGAATATACATATGGGCACGTGCCCCAGCAAAAACTAAATAAATTTTTATATATTTGGTATAATTATATAATTGTCCGATTATATTGGTCAAGTCTCCGATATTTGGAATGGAATATTGCCAATTTGCGTGGAGAAATAAGAGGGAGGGAATTATTCAAACCTATTATCTTGGGAGTTTGGTAATCAGTTGCTTTCCATATCCCTTACAAGTTGATTATTTAATGGGAAACTAACATTCTAAAATTAGACTTTTTTGGTTCCATTTACTCCCCTAATTATTTTCCATAAAGTCCTAGTTTACACCATGAATTGGGCTTTATACTCTAATCACGTCTTTGACAAGGTCCATAATACTAGTTGGCTAGGTTTCTAATTAGCTACTTTGAGATCACAAAAGTTTTTCAAAAGTTGGCAGTTCGTGTGGCAAAAAATGATAATAGTATTAAAAAAAAAATGGCAAGACGTTAATGACACATCACATGTGATTTTTCATCTATGAATTACTAATAAAGTACATGACAAATGATCGATGTATATTATACCAATTAATACAATGAAAATCCATCACATGGTATTCAAAGTGTAATCACCAGATATGGTCGTCAAAGAAAACGAGTATTCAACCCTTGATTGATCAAAAAATTATATAACGACTTACATCGCATATATTGCTAATTTATTTGTTAGTTATGGTTACTCAATAGCAAATAAACCCTCGAGAATCCTTGAAAATCCTATTTGATTTGCACGTTTATTTGCTTATATAGAGTTGAATTGTGTCCAGATTCAAACCTAAAGTAAGACAATGAGACAAATATAATATTTGAAAGGGATACAAAAATAATTCTCTAATTAGGTCACATATGATTCTGGAGATTATTAAAGAACTAGATTAGGAAAAATAAAATGATTCAACTCTTTATTTTTTTATTTTTGTCAATCGGAACCAGTCACACCAACCGTAACCTTAGATCACGTGGTCATACCTTAAAGCCGAACCTCCCAACCATGACAAGTTCGCCTCTAATGATTCTTCTTCTCTTTAATGATTACAGTCAAAGTAAACTTATGATTAAATTGTACGTACTTAACTAAATAGTTTTGTTTTATTGCTCTAATATCTGTTTAATGCCTCTCTCAACTTTTAAGCAATAATGGGGATTATCCACGTACTCGTCAGTTTATTTTTACTCTCCTTAATTGTGAATTATTCCCCAGAAAATCCAACAAGATCAAAAGTCCAAGTAACTCATCAAACATGGCAGATCGTTGTCCTGCTTCCTTCTGTTTGGCATTACTCCATCGTTACGTAGTTTCGCAGTTTTCAAAGAAAGAGGAAAGTGCTTTGATCCGCCGAATGTCATTTCATCCACAATTTTTCAACCAAATCAACTATTAGGTGCGTCATTATACATATAATAGGTGTTAAGGCCACTTTCTTTAAGTTCATAAGCCAGCAAATGATGGATCGCGACGTTTTACTCGAGACAAAACGCCTCTGTTAGGCATACATTTCACAAAATAAACAGAATCCACAGCCCAATCGACATAACGAAGAAATTAATATACGTACATTACCAGATACTCCTAACTAGAAAACCCAATCAATCCAAATTTAATCACAGTAATAGGACTGCTCAAAATCAATACTGATTCCACATGACATCAGACAAGAAGCTCTCCGGCATCATTCCTTCGTCTAAGCTCGGTGATCTTGTCTTAGTGAGATGATTTAGAACTGATTTGATGACACTTTTTTCACAAGAGAAAGTGCTTATTTCTGGCATGCCACCAAAGGTGAAGGTAGGAGGAGTAGGAACTTTGATTGGATCCATGTGGGTGATGTCGGAAAAAGTTGGGTTGGGTAGGTAGCTTGGGGTGAAAATATTGGAGAAGCAGGGCACTTGCTCGTACTGTTGACCCTTTGAAATATTGGTTTGGTCGAAGGTGATGTATGAATCCATTAATGGTGGGAGAGAGAACGAAGAACTTGTGTCATCATACCCAATTCCCATATCTTGGCTGGCATCAACTTCTGTATCTTTGTTGCACATTCTACATAATACCCAATCTCCCTGTTCATATAAAAATAAGGAACATCAGTGCTTTCAATCAAATGGACTCGAATTGTTACGACGGGTCTCAAAAAATAAGAAGATAACATCTAGCAACCGGCCAATCACACAAGATTCAAAGGATAAATGTGGGCCGGCTTAAATCCTATGTTGATACATTAAGATCTCTTTATAAACTCTCATTCTGAAAGAAAAGAATTCAATGAGCCAACAATGTCATGTAACTCTCTCAGATTAAATCTTATAGCCCCAAAATACATGCACTTGACACAAACCTAGTCATATGTCCATTAATCGGGTTGTGAGGGCAAAAAACGGGTCATAAACGTAATCCATGCTTAACTCGAGACATCCATCCCAACAGTCAAACATATTTTGTTAGATTTAAGGAGTTTATTTTTTGTAATCTTGTTCTCTGAAAATTGATCTCCCTTAGTTATATGAAAGTCGAGATACTTATACACTCCATTATGAGGAAAGGTCAGCTTGTAAAGAATGTTGAAAGACAAGGGGAGTAGGTTGGCTTTTTCCATGAGAAGTCAAATGGGAAATCATCTTGTGATCAGGTTTTTTGGAAACATCAGCTGCTGATGAAGTCCTCTATTTTCTACTTCTTGTAATTAGGGCCGATGAACGAGGTGAACAGTTGATTGTTTGAGCTTAGTTCGAAAGCTTAACGAGCTTTAACAATATGTTAGAGAATGGCTTGGTGATGGTGAGACAAACCCACATCTAACGAGCTTTGATCGAGCCGATCTCAAGTAGCTTGAATTTTTTCGACATCATAAGTTGGACAAGCCGAACAGTAATTTGTTCGAGCTTGGTTCAAAAGCATAACAAACTTTGAAAGATGTTCAAACAAGGTTTATTTATGTAACAAACCGATCTCAGATCTAAGACAAGTTTTTAACGAGCGAACACGAGCGGTTTCGGTCATTTATCAGGCCTACTTGTAATAAACTTTCAGCCCTAGCTAACACTAAGGACAAGGTATGTCACCTTCCATTCTACAATTGGATTAGTCTGCTTGTAATCAATAATGAGACAGGTGGATTATGAAAGATAAGAATTCAAGATCCGCTTAGAAAGGACCAAATGAATGCGTTCTTAAAATTGGTTGTGTTTGAAATGAGTTCGCCCCGAAAACATGAAAATTGAAACGTTTACAATTATGTAAAGAGACAAATTTATATCACCTCAATCCTAATAATAAATAAACTTCATGTAACTCAGAACCACAGAACAGTTTATGTGAAATACTTAAATTCAACGCCAAAAATATCCACAGGTTTTCCATTTCTCAATTTGTCTCGATAGTCGCGACCCTCAACTACTATCGGGATTTTTATGCTTTAATTTTGGCCCCTCTAACTTATTGGATTTTTTATGATTCAATTTTGATCAACAGCTCGAGCTTTTACTATCTCTTCTCCCATGCTTTGATTTTTTTTTTTAAGTGAGCATGGTTCGATTCAAATCGTGAATTATTATGGTTCGGTTTAATATCCTAAGAGCATGTTTGATGGTGGGATAAGAGAAGGAGGACTAGGAGAAGGGATTAAGGGTGGGCCCGCATGTTCCCCTTTTCCCATAGTCCCGTGTTTGTTTGCTCACGAGACTAAGACTGGATTAGACAAAAGAGGAATATTTGTCTATTTAGTACCCCATTTGAGGGACTAACTAATACCGGGGGGAGTAGTACCCTATTTGAGGGATTAACTAATACAAGGGGGAGGGGTGGTATTGGCTTGTCCCCCTCCTCCTGATTATTTCCCTCCACATCCAACAGTCGAAAATAATTCTCAACATCTTTATTCCACATTTATCCCACTCTAACCAAACACGGTGCAACTAATCCCATCTATTATCCCATGGACCCCACTTGTCCACTCTATTCCCATTCTTAATCTCATCTTATCCGGTACTTCCTAAAAATAGTTCGGCAATCAAATATGCCATAAGATTTTCACAGCGCATAACTTCTTGGATAATTAAATGAACAAAAGCATTAATACGGCTGAGGGAGAAAATTAACCTTGAGGGAAGATATTCTGGGAGGGGCAAGGGGTCCTTCAAGCCGGAACTCATGCATGACCCAGTTGGTTTTTCTTCCCTTGGGTGCCCTGCCTTGGTAGAACACTAGGGTTTTCCTCATCCCAACAAGGGTACCCTGCCGAAATATTGCTTTGTCCTTACCAGTTGCCTTCCAGTATCCAGATACTGTGGCCCGGTTTGTTCGCAGTCCACTTGCGTACTTCCTATCACGCTGACTGTAGAAGTACCATTCCTTGCCTCCTACGCGCGCTGTTTCTGTTAAACAAATGCACATATCCACGAAATGAGAAACTTGTTAGAGTTCATTAATCAATGGAAGTAGAAAGGTGTGCCATAATCTTTAATCCACCAGTAATTATCAAGAAGCCTAGCTAATATTAATAATAAGAACTGAATGCAAACAGATTAACAGAGTCACTCATTTTTAATTTGGTACCCATGACTATTAATCTTCATGTAACAGTACTCAGAGAGGAAGAAAAAAAAGAGTCAGAAAAACTTCCTTGTATAACGGGCTTGTTTAGGTTACTTCATGGCTAGTTACTAAGGGAGTATACTACATATTGAAAGTACACGCTTATTTGATCACAACTTCACTACAGAGCACTTATGCTGTCAATGGAGTTACTTCCACGATACCAATTTTTTCTGTTCATCGTATGCAGAAAAGTCAAGATTAGTGACTCAAGACAAAGCAAGAAAGTCAAAGGCAAAATATGAAAAGAATATATTGATGTCACTACAGAGATGGTGTCATGATGTTAAAAAATCACAAGAACCTATCAAGAACTAACACGTGGCTGAATGTTTTGGGGCATGAGTTGTAAGTGACTCATCATTTTTTTTATTGGTTTTCCATTGGTGAAACGTGGTACATGAGGTTGGAAAACAAAGCTAGAGTTTTGCACACACAGTTTGAAAACAAGTATTGAAAATGAAGTATAACAGATTGATGACATAGGAAGCCTCATTTTCATTTCAAATCATTAGAAATCCGTCCCATTCCTACATACCATTAAGTGTACACGCTTTCCCACATACCGTTAAGTACGGTTGAGGTTTACAGAATGCGGAAGGCATAGAATATGACTTCAGGTTTGTGATGGACTATGAATTACTATCGCTCTCTTTCATTGCTACAAAGCCATGGGTGTCAATTCTTAAGAAAAGTAGCAAAGGACAAATTTGAAATAAAATGAGGGGAAAGGCTACAATACACACCCCTAAAAAATGTTACGAATCGATTACCTCTTGTGATTAGAAAGTTACGAATTTTTTGTATAAAAGCTACGGGACGCACCAAAATGTTATGAATCATATTTCTGAAAAGTTGCGAGTTTTTACTATAAAAGTTATGAGACACTTAAAACATATTAAGATTGCCATGAGGTGACACAATATGGACCATACAATAGGTGCATATGGTACACACCTTTAATGGCTGTGTATTGTAGCCATCCCCATGATGAATGAGAGATGCATTGCACACAGTCAAACAAGAATAGAATTTTTTAAAAAATATCTGTATGTGATACAAGCAGGTAGATTTCCAGAATACATAAATGTGGGAATGAAAATGAAACCTCTAAGAACTTCAAACTACACAGAAAAACAATTTGCCTATAACTACTCCATCACTGACAAAAAAAATCAATGAAATATTGATTAATTCTACTCATGAATAGTCCTACTGCTCACTGCACCGCATTCGAAGAGAATATATCCCGTGCAAAATATGTGAAGAAAAGATAATACCTCTCCATACAGATGCATATCAGTGTGGGAGGCCGCGTAATACTCACCCGGAATATCCCAAGGTTCGCACCTGTTGAGATCGATTTCGATCATGAGAGAGCATTCGCAACATGTATACTTGTTTACCAAGTAATCACAGACAAGTTCTTCATCTCTTGGATGAAACCTGAACCCTGGAGGCAATTTTGCCTCCACCATCCTCAGACTGCTCATTGTAGAGAGAGAGAGAGAGAGAGAGATTTTCAAATGTGTAATATGAAATCCCTACGAAGAACCCCCGGTGGTGGTAGGTTATATAAATGTACACATTGGGTAAATATATTTAATAAGGCGTTTAGTCAACCAGAAGTTCCGTGTAAGCGAAGTGAGTGGGTTTTTGAAGCTTGGTTTACGTGTCAGGATGACGTGGACTGACCGACAACTGCCAACCAGATATACAGTGGTGTTTGTGACTCTGTGTGTGTGTGTGTGTGTGTGTGTGTGTGTGTGTGTGTGTGTGTGAGAGAGAGAGAGAGAGAGAGAGAGAGAGAGAGTCCTTAGTCATGTGCTTCTTTCCTAACCCTTTGGAATGTAGCAGGCAGAGCCTCCAAGACCTTCACAACTTAAGAGGGAAAGAGTAACAATCCCGATATCCAACCCCGTTTTCCATGTCATTACACAGTACTGAAAGATCATTCAACAAGTCCAATAATACCATCGCGTGGATAATTGGGCTATGCATCATTCCTAATTTGGGAAGTTTATAATGCCAGGCCGGCTTGCTAGAGCCATTGATCTGAATTCTGATGCTAAGTCAAAGTTTATAAAAATGGGCCTGGCTTGCTTGAGCCATTGATCTGAATTCTGATGCTAAGTCAAAGCAAGTAGTTCATTATCTTCAACAAATCAAGTTTTGCTCAGTCAGGCCAAGTCAAGGATGAGATACGTACATCTGGCTATTAATGATGGCCCAGCTTCTCGCAACTCACTAACTAATGACTCTTTTAGGCTACAATGGAAGCAATCAAACAGTTATCGTGCAAGATTGGGAAAACTTAAGGGAACTATAACTAAAGAATTATAAATCATTGCTTCTAACTTATTCATATTGAAGAGGAGTACTGAATACTGATCCAATCCTTAGATAGTAGTAATGACATTGAAAGATGAATTTAAAACCGGAATTTGATAAAGATCCTCTTTAATAGGCCACAAGAGTTTTCCCCGTGTGAAGATCCTTGATGGTAAATCCCCACGGATAAAAGACAAAAGAGCCATTTTTATCATGAGTAAAACGAGCAACGGAGAGAAGATCTTTTGAATATCTGGAACCAATAAAAAAAATTGAAAAGAGTAAAGGAGAGGAACTAGTAGGGAGCAGAGAGTTACCGGTATGGCGGTATGGGTAACAGGGATGCCTGTGCCATTACCAACCATTACATGGTCATGACCATGGTACTCAACCAGTCAACCGGATGTCCCCTAAATGGGAGCATTGGGAGGTACGCTTGGTTTCTGTCACATTGCTTTTTGTCTCCTTCGTAGCCTGAAACATCAAGTTGAAATGGTTCGTCAATTCAACCATTGTGCACCTCTATTCAGTGGGACTTTTCTCGAATGTATCCAGTCCGTATGGTGATGGGTGATTTATATGTTTTATCTTCTGACATCCTGCAACAAGAACCTCATGATATTTTTTGACAAGAATAAGGATGCAATCATCCCAAGGCGCCAAAAAAAAGAAAGCACTAGGAAATAAGCCACTATAAAGTTGCTTAAACTACGGCAGTATCTCAGTTGCCGAAGTAGAGATGCAGCGGCGGAGCCAGGAATTTTCGCCAGTGGGGGCAACTATTTTACGCACCTTAGCAAAAACTTTTCCCCATAGCAAGCAGCTATAATATAAGAAAATAGTTTTGCACTGAATAAGAACGAAACTGATCTTTTACGATAGCCGATGAGTTTGTATGTTTTTAAAACTGTCTCTTTATGCATAAAGCCCTGTTATTGGTAATATGTACATGCAAAAAGGCATCTAAGTAAAAATTTAAGATCCAATGAGACAACTTATTAAGGTCTCTTTTCAAATCTTAAATAAAATTTTAAGAGCTAAAAATACCTTAAGTGGAGGCACATATAGATGCAATTTTTTATGGGACAAATTAAAATAACCTTCAAAAGTTGTAGGTCAAAGTGCTATAGATCATTGCAGTTGGGGCAGCTATTTCTCATTGTACAGATGTCAGTCCGTACTCTGCACCAAGTAGTTTCAACAGTTTTTTTCCATATCTCAGGATGTCTGAACTAGCTTATGCGCCTCTTGATTAATCCTTGGGGAACCAATTAAGGTCGGGGTAAATCCCACATGGACTAGCCCGACAAGAGTTGATAGCACCTGCGAGATTTTGAACTTGAGACCTAGGAGGCGGCAATCCACAAAGCCAACCCCTTGGGGTGACCAAACACTGAACTGTCAAAAGCTATTTCGCATTTTCGCTTCACTTTACTCATGAGGCAACATGTCATGTCATCGTCCTCTAAACAAATATTAACTGAAAATTCTTATCCTTCCAGCATGAAACAACAAGAATGATCTCTCCAACACCACACTACCTTTTGTTTATTTCATTTATATCAAGCCTTCAAGTGATGCCAACCAAATGACTTCCTTCTCTGATCTCTACATTCCGGCAGTTTTAAGCTCATTGCCACAACAATTTTCTCCAAGGAATCTTCTACTACATTGATTATCAGAGAAATATAAAACCATGCCCAATTCTAATGTTGTTAAATCTATATTGGAACTACGATTGAGTGATTATACAGTTGGTATTAGCTGTCGTTTATTCAAGTTCATGGAAGTAGAGAAAAATTTCAAAATAGGTCATAGTAGTTTTATATATATTAATCGCCGGTCATAATAGTTGGGTAACAAGATCTTTACAAACTATTTAATCAGTTTCATTCAAGCATGCTAGCGAAGATATCTTCTTTCTATTTTCATTTTTTATTGGTAAACGTGATCACCAAGACATCATGAGAAGACTCTGGGAGGGCACTATCATTGACAGAAGGGAGTATACCATGGGAAGTCAGTACAAATTTAGATACATAACAACCTATAAATGAATAAACATGTCATGTATCCACAGAATGCGAAACTAAATACAATCTGCAAGGACCTAAACTGACATTCTACCTCTACTTCTTAATTCTTCTAGACGGATTGTCAGATTACAGGAGAAAGCAGAACCTTATCATAAAGTTCGCAACTGCAAGTCCTTCAACGAAACAGGTTTGCGAATTCTTAGGGCATGGAACAAATCTAAGGAATGTAACCACAATAAGCTAATTTTTATAAAAGACGAAAGGGCCTATAAAAAACGCATACACTTGTAATAGCTAATATGATTCATTATTTATATAATAAGCACTTAGATACCTTCTCCAGATCTGCCTGTTCACAAGGAATTACAGAGTTCGCCGAAGATAAGTATCTTAAGACAGGCACCAGTAATCATTGCATAACCCCTCTTCAAAAAAACAGTTAATCATTGCATAACAAAAAACAAAAGGATAGAAATTACCAAGCTCTGAGTTCTGTAATAGTGGCACCACGTGGTGTCATATGCCACATCATGGGTTCAAGGGTTCAAGCAACAAAGCAATGCAAAGAGCTCCGTCAATAACCGTGGTATCCCCACATCTACTCTGGCATCTCTCTCTCAAAAAAAAAAAAAAAAAAAAGAACATGAGAGAACTGTATTTAGATGAACAACAGGGTAGAAGTATTATTGATCACCGACTAAATGGATAAAAGAATGAATTGCAGAAAACAAACATCACCTCAAGCATTACATCATGCCAATCAACTTGATTTCATTCACCCATGCAAGGGGCTTGGATAGAGTTAAAAAATGTGTGGAAGAAAACAGGTCTAGCGCACAGTAAGAATTCCTATGCATTTTTTTTAATCGTTAAAATATCCTCTCATCTAGTCCAAACTAAGAGGGCAGCTTCCAGTGAACAATCTACGTTATGTATACATTGGGCAGCCCAACAAGCTTGTTGTTAGTTGATCATACCAAAGGAGTTCCCTAGCCCTTCACATCTCCTATTTCGATAATCAGTCTTTCCTCATGTTCATCAACTTCCAAAAAAGATAAAAGCTTTTTGGTAGTTTTGTGATCTCTTCCGATGGCAAATGTCAATGCTTCCTTGTTAACACAAGCATTTCAGAGCTAGCGCGTGCAAAAACATTCAAAGGTCGATTTGCAGCCTATGGTTTTTAATACGCCTTACGCATTTTCCCCTCTAAAGCTATATTTGGCAAATCATTTGTGTTTCATGCTAATGGAACAACATTACTCATCAGAAAAGCTTGTACTCCCCCCCCGTCCATTTTAATAGTCCGTTATTCCATTTTGGGAAGTCTCAAAATGATTGTCCACGTTCCAAAAATATCAATAGAAACTTGATCAAATACCATTCTTGTCATTGTGTTTAAATAGAACTAGCATTATTTCCGTTAAATCAAATTTCAAATCGGATAGAACTTTTTGGGTGCAATCAGTGGCGGACCCAGGAATTCAATCCAATGGGGGCACCTTATTAATTATAATCGTGCAATTTTTTTTCTAGTCAACGATCTTGCTAAATTAAGATATTTATTATGGATTATAATGTTTATAATGCATCCATTTTTAAAAAAAAAATGAGCACAGAATTAATTCTAGATTTTTATTTTGAGATATATATGAGTGTGTATGTTAAATATAGCGTTATATTACATAATTATGCTAAATACATAATATAAATATTTATTTATTTATTTTTGCGCGGGGGTCAGTGGGGGCACGTACCCCGCGTGACCCCCTTGGTTCCGCCTCTGGGTGCAATCATTATATTCTCTTAAAACAGTTGGAATCCTCACTATGAAAATGGGACGGAGTGAGTAATTTTAAAGTTCATAGCAAAAGACATGAGCATCAAGTACGATGAAAGAATACCTGTATCCCTCAAAATACTAAAAGGAGCTCGACTTAGGTTCGAGGATTGAGGATTCAGAGCCAAAAATATTCAAAGTAGAAGTCACACCATTCAATTTCCAAGCAGCAATGTGGCATTATCTGACATAAAATACGTCTAAATAATTAAAAAAAAATGTTTGAATTGAATAAACACGCACAACACGGATGCATAAATGTTTTAACATCCATATAATCACACAAGGAAATCAAGTTCAATGAAGCAGAAAATACAACAAGGAAGAGAGAAAACCTCGGCACAAAAATGTCATTTCGAGGAATTTGCTTCGCAGACATTCAATCAACTGCTTCCCACAATCTACCCGGAGGGAAAAACTGAAACATCCACATGCAGACTAGACTCGCGGAGAGAGGAGGGAAGGAGGGGGAGTGAACGGTTTTGTTCCACCAATTGAAGAGTCAGAATTCCCATCGTTCAACCCAACAAGACGGCCCATTACGATGAGTCATTTGGGCCAAAATTGTCACGTCCGTCCTGAGCGGAGCAGCAAAAACCAAGCCCATCTATTAGGGCCTATTTGTCACGGGGATTGCTAAGAGCCCTGCACCCCACCTCCTAAAATAAGCTCATCCGGGTATCTATAACACACTCTTGCTCTTTAAACTCTTTTTGTATTCTCACCGTAAGGGATAATTAAGTAAATTGATACATTCTTTTTTTATCGACTCACTCTTATCCATCTATTTCAACTACCAAACAAACCACTTCTTAACTTATCCCCTTTTTAAATTAATCTCTCATATAACATATTCACCTCGTATCCACTCTTCTTTTTTATCCATCAAAAATCTAATCCCGACAAATGTGTTGTATGGTTTAACTTGGATTTCAGTGGAAAGCAAAATTAGTAGTAGAATTTTTCCGTTTGAGGGTCTTTGAAAAAACTGGACTTATTTACTCCATTATTTTGTTTTAATAAAATTTATTTTTCATGACACAAAATTCACTACATAAATTGGAATGAATAATAATTGTTTCCCATCAGATTAAATGAAAATCCCATAAAATCAACCCATTTTACATTGATTTTAATAAATGGGAAACAAGAGAGTATCACCAACGAGGATTGGACAATGTTTTTTTCCTTTATTTTAATACGCAGTCGTTAGTTTTTTTTTATTTTTTATGTTACCAGCATATTATTTTGATATGCAAATAAGATAGTACTACTTTCCATTAACAAATCGAAATTAAAGTACAAATATGAAATGGTAGAGCATCAAAAAAGAGGAAACATCTACTGACCTACATTTTGTAAAAAAATATTTGGTTGAGATCAGATAGGAGTAATAATTAAATAAATAAAAAGGTTGGGTCTTGGGGAGAAACTAGAAAGCCGAATGGGAGGAGGACCGGGGGTGGATAACGATTTACGTAAAGGCGGACAAGGGAATTTCCAATTACTACAAGGGCAAAAATCATTTACCTCCCCTGAGGTTTCCGACAACCCCAGATGCCTCCCCTACTTTAAAAAAAAATGCAATTTCCTCCCTTGACGTTACGGTTTGCATTTCAATTTCATCCTTCCGTTAGTTGACCATCCGCCAAACTAACGGTTTTTGATGATGTCACATACTATTTGAACCTCATTCCCTATTTTACCCCTAAAATGTGAGTGGAGAATATTTAATTTTCAACCTAATATTTTTTGGGACTGATTGTCTATAAAAGAAAGTGCAAGGAAGCATTTGGTCATTCCTAACAGTCACTACTCTCTCTTACATCTCTCTTTCCAGTTGAAGAAAAAAAGGAAGAAACGGAAGAAAAGAAGAAGAATATGCAACTAGGATCTTTGTAAGCCAATGAAAGTGGAACAATGTGACTATTTTGTAAGCCAAGGAAAGTGGATGCAAAGCATGAATGAAACTGGGATCTTTGTTCTAATTCGTGATTTGAGCAGTACAAAAATCATGTATACTAAATACTACATTACTTACATTAACCATTTCATAAACATCCATTACATTAGACTCTTGCAAAATAGTTAAATGAGCAAGCTACAAAAGACAGATGGCTTGCCCTTTTAACTACAAAAGGCCTACCACAAGATTTACTTCATAATATATAGGGCTCACCCAACATAAAACAAAAGGGTGTGAGCATTTCCAACATTCTGATAAGGCCACCCAACAAAAAACAAAAGGTGTGACCAATGTGACTTACACAGGAGCTCACCCAACAAAAACCAAAAGGTGTGAGCACACACTGGATTACACAACTAATAGAAATAGAAAAAAAAAACTTGATTTTAATAGAAGTCCCAGTCAGCCATCTGCAACTTCATTTGCAATTCATAGCACAAGTCAAAAAGAAGTCCCATTCAACCATCTGCAAGCACGTATCTTCATTTTAATAGAAATTTTTTGAACAAAGGTTATACCACTATGAATGTCTAGTAAAAAATGCACCTGTTGTAAAGATTGTTACTGAGTCTGAGCAAGCCATAGCTCAGAGCTAGAGCATGTCCTCCCTCTTCCTCTGCCCCTTGATCTTCCTCTTCCTCTTCCTCTGCCAGAGACCCCTGCTGTTTCTCTTCCCCTGCCCAACACCATGCCTCTTCCTCTTGTTGTACCTCTTCCCCCCTGCATAATTAGACAATGAAAACTTAGGTAAACAGAGTAAAGATCATTGCACAAGTGAAAGTATAACTATTTACTCCAGTAACTACTTTGGAGAAATCATAACAAAAACATAATTAACATCACCTCATATGCATTAGGTGTTGCTTGAACATGTGAAGCTCGTCCTCTCACTGGAGCTCTCTGGCAAGACCTTTTATTATGACCAAAGTCCTTACAAATTGAACACTTGACTGTCATGGACCTTCTACTCTTACTTGTACCAGCCTCTGGTTCATCAACATCCCTTCTCCTACACTTTCTTGGCCTACCAGGCAATCTCCTCAAGGGAGGAGGTTCCACAATATCACCACCAACATGTTCCCACCTACTTTGATCTGAAACAGGATGAATTATACCTCCATGTGCTTTGAGGTAGTAATCTTTGTGGAAGTACAAGTCACAATAGTCTTCTAGGTTGGCTCTTTTATGGGTTATGGCTGCAGCTGCATGCCTACATGGTATTCCAGAGATTTGCCACTCCCTACATGTGCATGTATGTGCATTCAAGTGCAGCTGATGTGAAACCCCTTCCTCTAGCACTTCATATTCATCCCCCCCAGCAAACATGAGTGTAGATTGCCTCCCCTGCAGTTGAGCTTTGTGTAGCCTTTTCCTCACATGAGGTCCTATTATTCTAGGCCAATGCAAACCCCTCTCATATCTCTTTTGCAGCCTAGTCATTAACTTTGTACGAATTCCCTCTAACATGGTTAAAACTGGTTTAAACCTAAGGGGACCAACCCAATGATTAAATGACTCAGCTATGTTGTTTGTGATGTGGTCATTTTTTACATTCTCATTGAATGAATGCCTAGACCAAACAGTAGGAACTTCTTCGAGCCATTTATGAGCCTCAACTGAAATTCCCTTTATACTTTCCATAGCATAACCAAACTCTAATGCATTATATGCCCTAGCAGCCTGCCAAAAATACCTTTTCAGTAGCAAACCAGGGTGCTTCTTCCTAAAGTTATTGAACAGATGTCTTGCACAGGTTCTGTGAGTTGCCTCTGGTACCATTTCAGCAATGACTTTGTCCAAAGCCTATGGTCATAGTTGGATAAAACAAAACAAAACAAAGGAAACATTAAGCTAATGTCATAAATTGAAGTCAAAGTAAGGAAACATAACATGAGATGAAGAAAAAAACAAGTGTGGACAGTATACCTTTTGTTGGTCTGACATGAATGTCCAAGCCCTTGACTGAGTACCTGCACCAATAACTGTGTGCAAGTGGTCTATGAAAAATGCCCAACTATCTCTCCCTTCACTTTCTACCACACCCACTGCTATGGGAAACAAACCATTATTCCCATCAAGGCTTGTTGCTGCCAAAAGCACACCACCATATGGCCCTTTTAAGTGACAGCCATCAAGGCCTATAAAAGGCCTACAACCTTGCATGAATCCAGCCCCCATGGCCTCAAAGGAAATGAAAAACCTCTTAAACACAGGATTATGATTTATGGACATTCTATCACACTGCATCTTCACAAGACTCCCTGGGTTACTTTTCCTTACCTCTGATGCATATGTCATCAACAATGGGTAGGAATGACTGTGATTACCCTCAATCACCTCTAAGGCCTTTCGTTTTGCCCTATAAAGTTGAATTCTAGAAGCTTCAATGCCATATTTTTGGTGAAGTAAGATTTGCATATTATCTAGGGACATTGTTGGATTGGCTCTCAATGCATCAATCAACTTTCTGGCAATCCATGTTGAGTTTGCCTCAAAATTACTTGTTTCACTGATACACGTATGGTCTCCCTTATATGTCTTAATCTTGAAAGTTACACCATCAGCCAAAGGTGAGGCATGAATCCTCCATTTACAACCTATAGCAGCACACGTACATGTGATCCTACTTTTCTCATTTTTTTGCCTCACAATTTTGCAACCCTCTTGGATGGTAAATTCTCTTAACACTTCTCTAAACTTGTTAGCATCACCAAAAAGCATACCTTGATGAAGCCTAATCTTACCCCCACCATCTACTTTAAACTCCTGTCCACACTTGGTAGGATCGAAGGGATTAACAGTAGGGCCATAGGTTGTTACATCAGAGTCACTACTAGAATCCTTACCACCCTCATCACCTGAACTATAATCAGACAATCCATCACCACTTATATCTACCATGTTTTCATCCCAGTCATGATCAACATCTGGACACACGGGTGAATTTTTAGAATTTGAGGGACATGCATGTTTTTCATTGAGGTCAACAATTGTAGGGTCATCCACATCAGACAACTCCACATATAAGTCAGCTACACAAACATTAGAGTACAATCCAAACATTTCTATGACATCTAAATCACTACCCACATCCATTCTGTCATTTCCAGGTTTGTTAAAATGCATTCTAATGACAGCATCAGTATCAGTTGGTAAGTGAGTGAATGTCCTAGTGGAGACATCATTCAACAGGTCTATGTAAGAATACCTTTCTGGTTGAATGTTTATAATCCTTGAAACTTTTCCACGAAAGTGAACATTTATGTCGAAGTACAGTGTAGAACCCATACCTGCCATTTAATGAAAAACAAAAAAGAAGTTAAGCTTATGTTGCATTTACTAAAACACAACCACCAAAGACAAAATCAGATTTATTGCATAAGTACAAAATCCTAAAATTTTAACACAACAACCAAAGACATCAACTTTCCCAACGTATGAGCATGGAATTTTTTTTGGATTATCTCACATGCAACAGAAAATAATTGTAAAATTTTTAGTAACTTCAAATGGAACTGAAATGGGAGAGTGATTATCAATATAGATGTCTCTGTCTGTTGTTACTAACGTATTAGCAGACTCAGACTTAAACAGAAAAAACCCTAAATTATTACCTCAACAATTTCACTTTGATTTTGCTCACCCTAAGAGATAATTTAAGACACAACACCCATACCTATTTAACTCGTCACCCACACACACTTATATAGAAGATGGTAGAAGCTCTCACCCAAGGATTTCGCGCCATTTCTTCATCGCAATTTGGCGCCATTTTGGGCAAATCCTGCGGTTTCACCACCAATCCCTTCCGATTAGAACACCAATCCCTTCCGATTAGAACACCAATCCCTTCCGATTAGATGTATTCGGAGCCACCAAGAGCAGATCGTCCTTGATGGGGAAGAAAATCGAAGTCTGAGGGAGGAAGTATGATGAGAGTCCTCTCAATCGATCATCAGATCACTGTTTGCCTACTGCTTTACGTAATATAGAGTCTAGGATAGGATGAAATGCCATATATACCCCTCTCCGTTAACTCCATCTAACGGCCATCCACCAGAAGAGAGGAAACTGCATTTTTTTTTAAAGTGGGGGAGGCATCTGGGGTTGTCGGAAACCTCAGGGGAGGTAAATGATTTTTGCCCTTACTACAACTGTAGAAAGCTAACCACGTGATAAATCAGGGGCGGGGGAGTGGACAAAAATAGGAAAATGAAAAGTACGATCCCTCAGTCCTTTTCCCCTTGCAAGACAACACAAGATTGGGGGGACCATCTCACAATAAAGTTGGACTAGTAGTAGTAGTACTCAACTTAAATAAAGAAAAATAGTAGGACTAAAATAAATACTACTGTAGTAAAACACAGAGATCAAGACATCAGGATCAGATTTTTCTTTTCTTTTCTTTTTTTTAATTTTTTACTCCTACAAGGGAGGATCAGAGATTACACAATAGACTGGGATCCATCCGGTTTTCTGGCCTTTCCCGGTTCCATTTTAATGAATGGGGCCATGATATTTTAGATCTCGTTAAAAACTTGAAGTACGCCAAAATTCATATTGATCGAATATCGTTTAAATTGAAATGGATTTGGGAAGGGTCCAAAAACCGGGAGGACAGGACCGTCCAATCGTTGTTTGGAGTTTCAAGCACGGTGGGGGATTGTGTGGACTCAACCCGTAAAGACAATTAAACGCCAGAGCTTTTCTGTCACACACCCATCACCACATTCACATGCTCCCAAAACCCACCACTGCTACTTTACCCCTACCAATAGAAATATGAGTGAGCATTTTTTTGCCAGGGTTGCAGGCTAGTAATTAGTAGTAAGGTTTTCGTCTTTTTTCTTTTGTGATGGTTAGAGAAAGATTTTGAAAAATGAAAACAGCACCTAATAACAAAAGGGCATGATTTGAAACCAACCAGTGATGTCACAAGACCGAGCGACCAGTTCGGTTTTGCAACCTCTCATCTTTATCACTTACGCCTATAACCAATCAATTTGGTTTGACGAGGGCAAAATCTACTGGTGTAACTTATATACTAGTAGTTGTTAGAAGTTTCGTTATTTATCGACCCGTATATCGAAATCGAAGCTGATTATGAAGAGTAGTTTGTAGTTGGTTACCTGCCGGAATTGTGTTAAAGAGTACACTAGTAAATTTTATTATTATCTTCAGCAGTCTAGCTAGCAACGAATTAGATGCCACATGTGGGGAAGGTAACCTACAGCATCGAACAAAACAGACTAGGAAACAGAGCTGGTTAGCTGGCTTCAGAATGTGTATACCACGAGAGAGAGAGAGAGAGAGAGAGAGAGTATAGTAGATTTTCGTAGCAATCAATTAATCATTGTAACGATCGCACGCAACCGCAACTGGACAGCCCAAAAACTATTCTCTAGTTAACACAAGAACCCCAATTGGCACGAAATAGTTGGCATAGCTCCATATGAAGATTGCGCAGCAAAAAAGCATCATCATAGTGGCCATCAATCCTTCCTCCTAACTGCATCACAACGTTAAAACAATCAGTATAAAGATGGACAACATTATAATTATTAATATTGATGGTTGTAAAGTACTCCGGAGTGACAAATGTCTACAATTACAAAAGGATATGGCTTCTCTACAATTGGATGGTTCGAGTCTATTTTTCATTTCGATGATTTGAGTTTAAGTAATCACACATTTCTCTCCTAGGCAATGTGGGACAATATTTCTTAATATCCCCCCTCACGTGCAGCCGCATTTGAGGTCTGTCACTTGTGGCCATTTTTTGGGTCCTATCATCGTGCAGTTTTTTTGCTGGTCTATCGTGGGGTGTGGATTGAGAATTTTTTTTTTTTTTAATGTGGAGTGGAATGGGTCCTGCTCTGATACCATATGGAAACGTCCAACTCAAAACCAATTGGCAATGAGTGGATAGGTCACAACATATATTAAGTGACCACTCATTCATCTCCTAAGCAATGTGGGACAATATTTCTTAACAAGACCCCATTCCACTAACTCAAAAAGTCAAAAATCAGTTTTTTACGCTTTTCGGAACAAGTTATCCCCTCACAATACATCACATAAAAGATCACAAAAAACCAACGCGTTTTTCAAATTCTCACGTAAAAATGCCAAAAAACCAAAACGCCAAAAAAACCAAGTTACCGGAACACCCCTTAGTTTTTAAAATTATTTATGTAAATATAATGGTTACTCTGATATTGACAAATTATTGGTTGAAATAATTTTGTCCTAGTAATATTATTGATGGTCAAAAAATCAAAATGCCCCTTGCGCAATAGTAGGCCTTGATAGGAGTATTATGCATGGGAGGCGGGGAGGCTGATGTGCAAGAAAAAATGCTGCCACATTACTAAAAACTAATCTGATATTGACAAATTATTGGTTGAAATAAATTTGTCAAAGTAATATATTTGTCCTAGTAATATTGATGGTAAAAAAATCAAAATGCCCCTTGCGCAAGAGTAGGCTTTAATAGGAGTATTATGTATAGGAGGTGGGGAGGCTGCTGTGCAATAAAAAATGCTGCCACATTACTAAAAAACTAACCCAAATCACTCAGTTTGGATTGATTTGAACTGAATTCGCAGTTTGACGGTTATTTTGCTCACCCCTAAGAGAGAGTACTTAAGAGTTTGCTCTCTCTTATAATTTTAAATTTTGTATAGTTATTAACTCCTTTGACTCACACCATACGAAGCCTTGGTCTACCTTTAAATGGCCCCTCCGTTCATGGACCATTGGAGTGATCTCGTATTAATAGTCCAGGTACTGAAAAATTGACCCAGACATCTGTTTATTCAAAAAAATACTTATCCCCGTACTTTGTATTCGAAATCTAGTTCAGTTTCCTAGGTAACAAAAATAAGAAAAACACTCTATAAACTCACGAGGGTGGGGAGAATACATGGCCAGATTTGTAGGAATGACAATAAGTTGGGGCGGGTTTTGCCATAGCCTGACTTCGACGTGAAAAAATACAACACGGACCCAACCCCATTCCGACCCCAACCGAGTAATTCATGGATCCCCCCGTAAAAAATGAGAAAAAAAAATCATACTAAAAGCAAAATGCAAGGAGTGCTTTCTCGATGTGACCTCTTTGGACCTTCAAGGCAGACGTGGATGAATACGAAGATGGTGGATCTCACCTGAAACCTAGATGGTACAAAAATTTTGTAAGGAGGGTAGAATGTGAAGACCCGTCAATTTTTTTTATTTTTTATTTTTTTGGAAATAATATTGGGAAAATGTGAGAAATGTTGCAAATATAAGTGTTGAGGTATTGTGTGTGAAATGTGTTATAAGTGTCATTTTGGTTTACAAAAATTAAGTTTTGGACTTGTGGTGTAATTTATTTAAAACATGTGGTGGGGGTGTATATATGATTGTGTGTGTAGTGTATAAGGGAGAGAGAACACTCCCCCTCCCCCCAAAAAATAGTCCGGTCCCCCTTCTCTCTTCTTCATCTTCCTCAGCCCTCCTCCAAGATTCACACCTCTTCCATCAAATTCCTTCACACCCCTTCACAAAAATTTGCTTCTCCACGTGTTTCAAGACTTGGGTTACGCTCATTTCACTCCAGGAGGTGGGTATTTGCTTGGAGCTTAGAAGAAAAGTTAGGGTTTTGGCTCATTTGTTGGATTCAAGCTTTCTCAACTTGAGGTAGGGAAATTTCTATCTTTACTAAGCATTCTCAAGTGCTTGTGTGTGGATTGAACTCCAAATTGATCAATCCCTTTGATTTTACTTGAAAACCCATTTCTAGTCATTTTGGTTGGGGTTGGGGTTGGTGTTTGATATTGCTCTTGAATGAAATTCCTCATGAACTTGTTGTTAAATAGTCTTAATGTTGCCCTTTGTGTTGGAAATTTACTTGGGTTGTGTTGTTTTGAACTCCCACGATAGCATCAAGAAAAGCTGTAAAAAATCTGCTCGTAAGGAGCTTGTATCGATACAAAAGGGGTTTGTATCGATACAGGATTGGCTGTTCGGAGTCCGGGCTTGGTGTATCGATACAAATGGCTATTTTGACAAAAAAAAATCATGTTTTGTGATTCCTTTTGATTTCTCGGGCATTGGCTTGGTATAACCATCCTCCAAACCTCGTTTCTTGTTTCAATACTTGTTCCGGACCTATTCACATATATGATTAGAGATTTGTTGGGTTTCTATGATTGATTAACCTTATGTTTTACGCGAGGTGTGTCTATGTGATCGAATTTGATGAGATTGTGGTTTAGACTAACATCGCGGGGGTACGGGTGACACGATGACGCGAATACTCGGTTAATGTACATAAAGATATTGAAAGTGAGAACATGAAATTGTTGATACTAGGGCCGTCTTTGGGACGTGTCGCTAGGTTTGATACTCGGTCCGTCCTATAGACGTTCGCGAGGGTTATGCCTTGGCCAAGGGGAAGATGATACTCGGGCCGTCCTATGGGCGTGTCGCGAGGGATACGGGGCCTATATGGTAGCCCGGAATTGATACTCGGGCCGTCCTATGGACGTGTCGCGAGGAATTTCTTAAAGAATTGATTAAACGAAAGTGTGACACAAGGATACGACGAATTAGACACGAACGAATGGTTGGGTATACGTTGGGCACGTGATGGATATTTTTTATAAAAAAGTCTTGAAAATTGTGATCCCGTGAGCTTAATTTGATTTGTCTACCTCACTTGAAACTTTGGGCATTACTGTATAAATTAAACATTTTTATCTTACACCCTTGTACTTCATTATGTTTAGTTTTGGTAGACTCTTTCCTACTGGGCTTTTGACTATCCACGTGGATTTCTCATGTATATTCCATGTTTAGAAAATTTGAGGGCGTTACAGCTAGACGCCTCAAGCACGTCGTCCGACGCCGCCTGACACCACTTCAGTCATATCAGTCACCAGCCACGTCAATCCAAGGCCTCTGCAACAGAAAAGCTTCAGAAGCCCCACCCGCTCGGCGCAGTGGGGGGGGGGGAGGCGTCTAAGATCCACTAATTGGCAGATGTCTTCACCGGAGAGCTGCCGATGCCCACTAGCTCGGCCACACCAGCAGTCGACGGCCATTGTCCGTGCTTGCAAGGCTCATTCCTGCTGAGGCGAGGAAGCCTCTTCCCCCCTGGCTGAGGTGGCTTAGGGATCTAGTCACAATCCTAGAGAACCACACTGCCGAAGTGATGTGATCGAGCACCGACGGTGGGGCTCCCAGACTGCTCGGCTCGACCTCGTTTAAGTCCAAGTGACGCCATGGAAACCCTCAGAACAAGGGGGTTTGAACCTGCCGACCCTTATGGACCTCAGCGTAAGACCCTCGGCCACTACACATTTTTTATTTTATTTAAATTATATATGTATATATATATATTTTTTTTATTTCCCCTATACAGAAGATTGTATTTTGTCCTACCTGTTGTGCAATACAAGAACTTTAGAAATTTATGAATTTTTTGGACCAAAAAAAAAAAAATTTGTTTCTCATTTTGGATAACATAAATCGTTTTGGAATGGAGGGTGATAGGGCTAAACTGACCACCATGCCAGTTCAGCTCCTTTAAGCATGGCTCTGTATAAAGAGCCCGGGAAGGGATCAATAAAGGCTCAACGAGCATCAACATGACTGGGGAGTACATAGACGCGGCCTTGACTGATAAGCGTAGCTCGACAGCCAAAGGTCAGCTCGGACTGCCAGGCCTGAGCTATGAGGAGGGCGAGAACATCTCGCCCTTACATCCCTGACAATGGTAACAACCCCCAAGGGGCCTAGATGTCTTAAAAGGACTCAAACTCTTCATCAACAAGATCAAGATAAAGCTCACAAAGCCCGGT
The DNA here is from genome assembly GCA_036023075.1 of Gaultheria prostrata. Taxonomy (NCBI): domain Eukaryota; kingdom Viridiplantae; phylum Streptophyta; class Magnoliopsida; order Ericales; family Ericaceae; genus Gaultheria; species Gaultheria prostrata. Next base: position 23,968 of record JAXBDA010005074.1, read on the forward strand.
GGTTTATCCGTAAGATTCCTAAGGATATTGAAAGTCCCATTCCGTTCAGGAATGCGAGACTCGATAAGCCAAAAGCATTGATAAGATAAACATTGGTGAGACTCCAAGTCCTACGAGGACTCAATCACTCCGTTAGCCTATATAAACGACTCCGAGTAACTTAATCAAGGTACGTTGTTCCAGTAATCCTTACTTAAACAATATTCAATTCTACTACAAAAAGGACTGACTTAGGCATCGGAGGCTGGTTGGCTAACACCACACCGGTGTCCCTAATCTAACTCTGTTTTGCAGGTGCTTTGTCGAGCCGCGCCGAAAACTGCGTCATCAGAGGGTATTTTTATTGACCGCAATAGTTTCACTAATATATGAAATGGTTAATAGAGCTAGTAGAGTTGAGATAATTTTTAAATACCTTGCTACAAATTCCTTGAGCCGTCAGCCCGCCATTGGAAATAATTACTACATATAAGGCGTTATTTTAGTACAATGATGAAAATATAAAAGCAAAAACATAATTTTATAGTATAATGATAAATATATTAAGGTATAAATATATATATTTTTAGGTTAATTATAAAGAATCAAAGATATAAGGGTAAAACTAGTATTTCGGGGCAAGTAACGGTAGCGGGATAACATCAACCCGAAGCCAATTAGGTACATACTTCAAAAAATAAAAAATTTGGTAAGGAAATACTCCAAAATTTTCTTTGAACTTGTTCCGGTATTCCAAAATTTGACGAAAACCTGTCCCAATTGAGACGGGTAGGGGCGGGTTCGGGTGAATTGCCATCGCTGCTAGTGTGATTTGTATGGAGAAAAAGGGAAGAGCGGGAAAAGGAGATAGGGTAAAGCCGTAAAGGGGATAAGTGAGAAGTGAATGATGGTGGGAGTGGGGGTTGGAGGAATCTGTGCAGAGAGATCCCCACAGTCCTTAACCACGTTCCTCCACTCATATCTCCCGACCGATTCCCAGTAGTCCCTCCCAACATTATTCTATGATCAGCCCTCATTTATATTGCAAAAAATCTAAGGGGAGATTTCGAGTATTTATTAATTGAATGAAACCCCCAACTCCATGTGATACAACGTATACTTTCTCGGTCAATATGGCACCCAAAACTCCTAATAAATTAATCCCCCATGGTTGCAATATCATGCATGTTGCCAATTACCATAAAATGGATTCAGCTCCTCTATCTCCAATTCATCTTCCAAAAATGGATCGGAGCGTCTAGTTGGTCCATTTGTGGGTCTTGGATTCATATTATTTGCGTTTTAGAATTCATTGAAAATATCGATCACACAAAAAAATCAAGTGAAATTGAATACCAGTTTATTTGTCTTGAAACATATAAAGAATACAAAACAATGTGGTTCTCCACGATGTTCCTCGTATCAATGCATTCCTCGAAAAGCAAATATCGGGTTTCTAGTGCATTTTATCAATGCATGTCGTTTTATAATAGACTATCTTTTTTGGACAGAAAGGAGGATAATATTAATTTTGGGTGTCACCTCCGAGTCGAAATCCTGACTCTGTCCCTGACTCATTTAACCTGTTTGTCTCAAGACAAATGCCTTCCGAAATGAAATCAATCGATATCCAATCAACTTAATTTGTGATATGATTAATGTTCTTGACGAGCTTTAAAACAGGAAAGGTTTGAATCATCAAAATAAGCCCAATAAAGAACCACAAGCAGGGCAACTGGATGTGATATGATTAATGTTCTCGACGAGCTTTAAAACATGAAAGGTTTGAGGGGGTGTGCCGCTAACTTGATTTTTTTGGCTTTTTTATGTGAGAGCTCGAAAAACTCATTGGTTTTTTGTGATTTTTTATGTGATGTACTGTGCGGGGATGACCTATCTCGAAAAACGTAAAAAGCTGGTTTTTGGCTTTTTGAGTTAGTGGAATGGGACTTGAATTATCAAAATAAACGTGATAAAGAACCACAAGCAGGAGGCAAATGTGTGTGTGTGTGTGTGTGTGTGTGTGTGTGTGTGTGTGGGG